>JAAXNX010002685.1:0-12661 GCA_036491905.1 Folsomia manolachei
CTATGATTTAATACTGTGAATTTCACAAACACCTTTCGGACAATGTTAGAGATGTCTTGAATTCGGATTTGTATCAAGTTTATGAGAATCGCGTCTGGTCGTTGTTGTCATTACGCATTTAACTTGTCACATTGATTTTTGTCGACTTCCGGATAATTTTCCAAATACTCCAGTATGAACTGTGGTATATGCTTGGAGCGTATGACGCTTGTAAACCGATTTGGTTTAGCTTGTCGTTACGTGCGATGATAACACAACTGACATCAATCAGCTCAATTCACCCTAACTTGGAATGGAGACGGATTGAGTTAAAATTGAACATTATCATTTGCAAGCAAATAATACAGGCGCAAATGATTTTATTGCAATACTTTCCGCCTGCCAATTACGTAGAAAACCAACAGACGTTAATGCAATGTTTTACTTGGTCAGCAAAATTTCTTACAAATGGTTTACGTGCAGCTTGCGGTTTATCTATTTTTAATTGTTGAGTTGATTACTCACTCTTTAAATAGACTCTGTTTGATACAGTACTCACGTTTAATGTATAACAAATAATGAGCCATGTAAATGTTTAATAGGACCGTTTTATTATTTGCTCAGTCAGTATTTACCAGTTATACTCGCAACAAGATTACGATTAACCTAATCCAGCATAATCATTAATTCTTGATATTCGCAGGATTTAATAGATCAAATTTTGCAATAAACCTTTCCACCTTATGCAACAAAACAATAATAGTATCCGTGCTAAACTTGCCAAGTTTTATTCCAATACGAAGCTATATCATGGTCAGAATATGCAAAGTATGATAATACAATAAACTTTTTCGAAACACTTTGTTGACTGGGATTAACTCTTTAATCTTATTTGCAACGACGTAATTTTTTTCTGATAACAATTTGCATTCGTTTGCATGCTAAACGCTGATGCTGTACAGCAGAATCACCATGCACATAGTCCACAGGAAAATTATAATGTTTTACTATTTACCATAGTTGGATTCATCTACTGAATTTCTCTTTACTTTGACATTGAAGATCCAGGACACAACGCAGCAAAAATCAACGCTACGAATACATAAAAAGGCCATGTGCGTGAATGAGATGAGTTGTAAGATGCGTTGTTAGCGAGTGGATTATGTGGATGAGTTTGGCCAGACGACCTTATACAATTCATATTACAACCAACAAACCACTCGACTCGGCTAATACCAGGCATGCAATGCACAACTGGCTTAGAGGAAAAATACAACGCAGTAGTAAAGCAATTGAAGAATGATTCATACTTTCGGGAAAGCTGTTCTGATCCTGGGGTAGTTTCCTCACTCCGTGATACAATTGTATAAAAAAGCAGGGGCGGCTAAAAACAAGCATCAACACATAAGCAGTCAGACATTTCTTACGACGCAAAAAGTGCAAAATTTCATAAAACTTCCATTTCTAAACTTATTTAAAGAAGCATGGAATAGCTAGCCTTCCAAAAATAATTTTGATCCAATTAAATACCCATCGCTGGCTACTCCACTGGAAATCAACTCCACTGCAGTATATTGCATGAGAACCAAAAACTGGATAAAGTAAATCTGTATTTCTATTTTAACCCAGCATTTCACACACAACCTCATCTACTTGGTTAACAGCATTGTGTTAAATCAAGTTAGCGTTAGCGTTACGGTATCCAACTAAATGTGAGCAGAGCCAAGTATTTTATCCCACACTCGACTCAAACTCTGTGGCACAACTCCTCTCAGTCAACGCTGAACACTCGCCCTGACATCATCACGAACTGTTAAAGACACGAAATCCATCTTTTTACCACGTTCAACTTGCTAGAAGTGACATTCTTCTGGCTTCATATCCTTTAAAAACTTTTTTTGACTTCCCCGTTAAAATTCCAAATACCGCAAGTGTGCATTGCCAAATTTTGGAAATTGTGCAAAACTAAAGAAGCAAAGTTTACAAATGATTTTGTGATCCAGAATCTTGAGACTGCGAGTACACGTGTCAATTGTGGAGCAAGTGAAGATCAGTTCCATATAAATATTTGTAAAATTTTGAACAGACTAAAGAAGGTTCAATATCATTATTCACACTGCATACAACCACCCAATCAATTATTGGTATTTCCAACATTCAACTCGTACGAGGAAAGAATATATTTGGAATTTGAGTCAAACTAGTGACAAAACTTTTGGAGTAAAATAAAGTGCTTTGGGTACGGATTGAGAATCTATTTCAAAGTAAAATTTAAAAAATCTACCACGCTGGAGGTTTCAATTATAAAGGTAAGACAATTTTTTGAACTTTGTGACACTGATTTTGAAATACATAGTCATTACCGTTGTTTTGAAGGAATTCATTCGAAGATCCTGTAGTGTATTAGCTAAGTAGGTAGGACAAATAACATAGGTATTAATTATCACGCAGCAAGATACGTTTCCTAGAAAATTAGTAATCCAATGGTTTAATGAGTAATAGTCGCAAGATGTTTGGAAAAAAGGATTCAGGTAGTTGGCAGTTTTTTGTTGTTCATACCAATCAGATTCCTGTGTCCGTGCATGAATCTGTAACGTCATTTCTCGCATTGGACTTGAATATTGAAACTATTTACTCCGTGAAGGATGAGACAATTGTGCTGGCAAGCTGTACTCTAAACGACGCCTTAATCTATTTTATTTTCGTCATAAATCGCAGTTTGTTGCATAAACTTGAGATTCTTAAGCTAACCTTAATGTATTGTTTTGGCTGGCCGTTTAGTCACGCTATTAATGTCGAATCATCGAACCCAATCCAGTCATTTGCTTTGTTGCACAGGGCTCAATGTAGTAGCTAGCAAAACAGTCACCACATCATCACTTCATTTAATGGAATAAGACTCCAGACACAACTTTGTAGATAATATTTTGCTACGTGTGTATAATAAAAACAATGCAATTTTAAAAATTGCATGTACAAAAATGTAAACATCGTGTTTGCAACGTAAAAGGGTGACTAGTGACTGAATTTGTTTTACTTACATCAATTTCCTTTACATAATAAAATTGTTAGATGCACATCTACGCCTAAAGTGCTTGCATGCACAAGATACTCTCAAAGGCAATTGAGATAAGTCTCAGCACAGCTAGGCAAATTAAATGCATGACTCACCTCTCCTTCTCTCTCTTCAGGCAAAATACAATAACTCATTGTTGCAAAAATCTCAACTCAGGTTGTGCATTACAGATATTTTGTTAAAGTAATGGTTAAAGTTTGTCGACAATTTATCCAGTTGGTTGCTGAGGTTGATATTTTTGCCAAGATATCCTTTTGAAACACCTTATTAAAATAGGATGGCAAACTTCAGCTGCAAATCTGTCCGACTGTACATATAAAACTATGGAAGAGGACAACTTCTACCTTTGCTCAAGGGAAACTTTGCAGAAATGTGAATTTTGCAGTCTTGATTTGGAATGAATTCGCAATTTGGTATGCAATGCAATGTAGGAGTTTTAATGGACGATGATGGGATTAAATGAGGTTGGTCGATATGCAATTACTTTCGTCATTAGTAATCAGAGTCGCCGCATGAATTATAGTCGCAGAATACCTTCATTAAACACCATTTTGTCTCAAATCACATGTTTTGATTGTTAAGGAATCATGAACTAATAAAATCCAAAAATTTATCTTTGAATTTGCTTTTGCCACAGTCATACCCACGCCAATAGCCAAAAATTGTTATTGTTATTTATTTGATTTTCTAACCCTGTGTCGTCTTTTGAATTACTTTTTAGTTCATAGTTTGCTCAGCAATTTATGCAGTGACGCTCTTGTTTGTTATGATATGGTGATGGGATGACTTTCCATTACGTCAAAAACTTACAAAAGCTGTAATGGGCTAGACAACGGCAGCCACGTTAATAGAGATTTAATGGTTCATTATATGCCGGCGTTGCTTCTTCTGACGACACAGGCCTAGCAATTTAACTACATTTGCAATTTTTACAATTGCATTACAGCGTAGTAAAAAAAAAGTAATGGACATTGAGATGACGGACGCGTCTCAACCAAATTTAGTGAGATAAACCAGTTTAATTTAATTAACATGGGGTGATGAACATTGCATACATTTTCCGTTTTTTTTGTTCAGTTATCTTGACGTATCTTATCATGCCTCGAAAGATAACGTAGTAATCTATGATTCATTTGCAATGTGATATTGTACTTTCAGTGTGGCAAATTTTGTGTCAAAATGATGGGTCAAAGTCATCCTTCCTGTCAGAGATATGATTCATTTGACTCGACAAAATCGCTGAGTAAGGTAGCAATTAGTAATCCAGTGAAACTGATGATGACGATAAGGTACTTATATAAAGTAATGAAACTGAGTCAAAATTTAGTTCCAGCTCTGTCAATTTATGTTACCACAACCAACTTTGTCCACTCCGTTTGCAATTTCGTAAATGAGGTCGGAGTTAATGAGAAACCCAACAACGCACTTGACTTGTAATTTCCAACTTTACCCCTGAATCACTACAAATGTCGCTTTCTATCAACTTCCATTCGTCAATTAGCTTGTGAACAACTAAACATCATCATGATAAGGAATACTTGAATCCCATAGATGAATTGCTCTGCACAAGAAAATCAGTTCTGGTTCTCTCGTAAACAATTCTATGTTTTGTTTTCCTTCTCAGCTACGTGCCATAAGTCGGCAAAAATGAGTCATTCATCAGTTACAGGTTGCATAAGCTAAGATCGTGATTATACAGAAGTGCAAAAAAAGGAGAATCTGTAACACCAACACCATTGTGGTATCTCAGAGCATTAATGGCATGATAAACTAAACATAACTAAAGGAAGGATAGATCGCATGCACAGTGAACAACCTCCAGCACGGATTATCGTTGTGCAACTTAACTCTGTTAAGAATTTTGAATACATATCCTCACTTGCTTATGAGAGTTGGATTAAATTGTCCCATCCACTCATTTTATTCAATTACCTTGATTTACCTTGGATTTATTTTTGTAGCCTTCTTTCCTTCCTGCTCTCCATTCACAACTACATTTATTTATTTATCATTTACAATCACCTTAGTTGTCATTCACTTAATTTGGAGTTGGCGTGCGTGGTGCATACTTATGGTGGCACAGTTTTTGGTAAATATTTCCAACCGTTGCTTGTTAGTTCGGCCATGCATGGAATGATTATATACAGAAGTGACCTTATACATACAAGAGCGCACATTATCTGGAGAATGTTTATATAGTCCTCGTGAAACCCCTTAATTTGGTTTGGTTACATAGTTGGAGTTAGCTGGGACACAGCTTGGTTTCCCCAAGTAAAATAAACACTCGGTATTTGCGTGATCCAATTTGACCAGATATTGGCAAGGATAAGTTTCCAGATGTATGTTGAACCACGTCGTGTTTTATGTTATGTTGCATCTGGGCTGCGTTGTTTTAGCCTAGATTGTGCTCTGCTTGCAAGTCGTAAAAATAATCAGAGATGACAGAGTTTTATTCTAAACATTTCTCCATTTATAGTGTATTAAAATAGTACATAAAAATTGCTTACTCGTACAACGCACACGGTACGTTTTAAAAAATTAGTAGTCCCAACCATTTCTAGCTTTCAGCAGGTTCGCACACATTTATAGAAAACTGAAAATCATGCAGTCCGCCGTCCTTTTAAGTAGTATGGATGGTTATCATTTTCTTTCTCATGGGAAATATTCTCCATTATTTTCCCAGTTCCAATTTATGTATTTATATAATCTAGTTGAAGCAGCGATTAAAATTAAAATGGGTATTAGTCATATCCTGCAAAGCTCGGATTGCTTCTTGTTGTGGATTTTTTGATAATAGGCTGTCAAACTCTTCTCCAGTTAAATAGAATGAAATTCAAGACATATCAAATTGTACGGTTGCTTGAACTAATGCCTTACTGCTGAAAAGAGCCAATTGTTGTTTGGTTCATTTAATGAAGAAGATGTCGTATCTTGTATCCATTTATACCGCTAAAAATATCAGATTCCAACCGCATGCAAATGAACTCCTAAACATTTTTGAGTGACTCACATGCTAGAATTTTTGGCAATAATTTTTGTTGGCAATGAACTGGTCCATGAATTCTTACTTTGCCTTGTTGGTTGAAATCGGATTTTTGTGAGGTGTTAAATTACCAAAACATCTTAAAGTATGTTAGTACAATTATTCAGGATTTTTTCTTCTTCACGAAGTAGCCACATTTAGCTCTTCAAATTTCTTTAAATAATCACCACTAAACTAATACTTTCCTTTTCTTTGAAGCGTTTAGTTCAAAAGTTGGTAATTTCTACATTTCTTCCTGTGCGTAACATGTAGAGTTTCACATTCTCATTTCCCTGCATGCACATGGTTGTCAATCAGTCAGAGTCAGAGTCAATTTCCAAAAACTTTGGCACACACTCTTACTCTCCAAAGAAGGCGTTCCAAAAATAAATTTGAGTCTTTCCCAAAATAGTCTTCAAACGGATCACTCACTCAGTGAATGAATCTTTCTTAATGATAAGCGAGTTTTACAATGTCAAGCTATGCCATGCCATACTACCATCTTTCTTCACTGTCTGTCTCACCCTCTCGTCTTTCAAAAGTAAAGTAATTGACGTGAACTGGATGGAAATGGGAATAAACGGGTGTGGTGTATCGTGTTGGCTTCGTTATATGGTTCCTTCCTCCCTCTCCTTCAGGTTGACTCCACTATTCACCCTGAACTACTTCTTATAGGACAGATATAAGCCAGTGAGTAATTCCAGTAAATGGAATGAGTTTTGCCTAGCATTGGTGTTGGCTGTAGGAAGCAAAGACCCCAAGCCAAGTTAAGTTATGTGTCTTCTCACAAATTCAGATAAGGCAAGGCTTCCTTCCTTCCTCAGTTTTTCTAGTCAATGGGTGTGGGGGTTGTCTGCCTTGCTTTTTATAAACTGAAGCATCGCTCGAAAACTACTTTTATTACTCGATACAAACCCAATAGCGAGAAAGATTTCTTAAAAAAGCTGGAACTACAACAATGGTATATGATCATGTACGGATTAGATTTGTATTATTCTTGCCTTGATTTAGGTCGGAGCCGCCACGAGCTACCCCATCAGCAATAAAATTAAATCCCTGAAGAAAGAATGGGAAAAGTGAGTAAGTAAGAGTAAGCAAGGAGAAGAATCAAATTTTAGATTGTAAGAAATCCCCCTCCTACCCAAGAACAGAGGGGGAGGAGGAGGTAGTTAGATGAATATGTGCACACAATCCGGCCCCAACATTCTCCATTATTTTGTCGATTTCAATGTTATGCTTTATTTGACGTCGTAGAAGAAAAGGAAGTGTTTCCCGTTGTGTTCAAAAAGTGTGAAAAGGCAGAAAGTTGAATGTCAATACTTTTCGGTTTGGGGAGATTTATGAGAGTTGAAGCCTGACGTTGAATGGGTTGGGCTTTAGTTTAGAATTAAAGGAAGAAAAATTGCCACGGCATTGGGACATAAATTACCAAAAACGTGATGGATTTTAAAGATATCGTGCGCGGAGCCATTAGAAAGGCTTCAGTCATCTATTACACACAATGGCACCTCAATGGGTAATAAGTACGAAGTTTAGAAGGAGTAAAAACGCAGAAGTTAATTTGATTTGCAGGTCGACCTATGATACGCAGCATTAGAGGGCGGAATCAATTCATTTGAATTTTTTTATTATGTTTTATTTTGTAAATATTTAATTTCCAAGTACATGAAACGACTCCGATTGAAATTGAAGACGTAGAGATATAAAGTAAGCAGTTTACTACTAATAGCTAATGTGTTACTTAACTTACTCAACCCTTTTCCGAAAGCAATTAATTGAGGATTGGTGGTTGACGGATAAATAAAAGAAACACTTGTATGTGACCTGGATCTGAATTGAGTTGGTTGGATAATGATGAGTACATGTCATGATAAACGGATGGCAAGCAACGTAGAAAACAGGGAAGGGTTGTCTGCATGGTTGATTCAGTTGGAATAAATCAATCAATTCATTCTTCAATTCAATCCTTCATTCGTATGAATTCTAAATGTGATGAACTAAATCATGCAAACACTGTAGTAAAGATTAAAAAACCCAACATCCGTACCTTTCTCAGACCGTAACAATTTCTATGAATGTCGGTCTCACCTCGTACCAAATCTTGAAATTGGTTTTTAATCATTTTAACCCCAGATTAGTGGCTTATCCCTCATTCAACTTAATATGTTGTTAACATTTCAGGTTGTGAAACTCAACTAACTAATAAATATCTGTATATGCTTAAGTGCAAAGTTAGCGTTGGCAACATTTACTTGGCTTCAAGGAGTTCAAAGCAAAGTAACCTTGGGTGGGAAAGAATGAATGCATACGAATTCTGCCGTACTGGCCAAATGCTTTTTTTGCATCTGGCACTGGCTACCTATGTCAATAAAATCCATTCAATTTTAACTCGCATAATATGCTCAGTCGATCGTCTTCCGCTCCATTAAAATTCACTTCCTTGTGAATTAATTGTGAATAAGTCTTGCAAGCTAGGTTATGCTGACTTCCTAAGGTGATGCTAAACATGATTATGTTACAACCTGTAATCCGTTGCAGTAAATATTTGCACTACTTGACATTCATTTATTGGTTCTTCGACCACTTTACATTGACAAGCTAGGTAGTGATTTTTTGTCTCAAGCAAAAGGATTGCATTGTTGCAATTATTATTTAAACCCGTACAAGAATGGAATGACAGGTTTATTCATCTAACGCGATATAATTGTTGAGGAAGTCCATCCGTACTTGGGTTGGGATTTTTAGGAAAATGAATGGTTAACTCCATCCGCTCAGTGCATAACTAACTGTTGGTTATTGAATTGAATGTCAATGGCGTCATTCTGCATTAGGCCTGGTTTGACGTTGAGTTTTCGACGGATAATGGCGAGCTAATCTACAATTAGGATTACTGTATTTGTATTATATAAGGAAATTTTGTATTTCTCCATAAAAAGGAAGGTCAAATGTGGTCTCTGTATCAATTCCATGAAGACATCGTCATTTCTTAGAACCGGCTCGCCTTGTTTCTGTATGCAAACTGCATTTTTTGTATTAAATGTGTTTCTACCATACTGGGAAACTTTTTATGCCATTATTTGTTGCACCTGGTCAGCCATAATTAAAGCTCAGCATACAATAACCCACCTTTTTGTGGTGATCTATGTGATTCAAGAGAATGGAACATTTTCTAGAAGAAAAAATCAATAATTCAAAAAAATTCTCAAAGAATGAACAGGAAATTAATTGAATGTGTCCAAAATTAGAAAATTTCCTTGTTCATTGAAGTAAATGAGCCCGATAAATTACAGCTGTCTTCTTTAAAGAGTATAAGAACCCCTGACAGGACAAGGAACACAAAATTAAATAGTCTCTTAAAATAAGTGTTGGAATCTAATTTAAACTCCACACTTGGCAAAAACCCCAGTCAGTCAAAAGCTGTTGCCGTCATTATTCAGGCATTTAGATCAAGAATGAGCTAAGATGTAAAAGAAAAAAAACAGCTGTCTTATCTCAAAAAATAAATGCTATTTCCGTTGCCTCACGTGAATCTTTTTTTGAAAATATTTTTGGCTTCAGATCAACCTTGCCTTGTGGGAAAGTTCTATTCGAGGATTGAGTTCATGACAGGAAATTTAGTCAACAGCATGAGAAAGTTGTTCTTGTAATAAATTATCCCACTTTTATTTCACGGATGCCCGTCTAATAAACTCAAAACTGTTAATGACCGGGATTTAATAACGCCAAGTGGCGAGCGCAATTTCTCAAATTCTGTAACAAAGCCAATTGATTTACTTGTGGTAAAAAAAGATGAGAGGAAAGCAATTAATGGATGTGGGAAGCAAAGCTACAAATAATCCGGGGAATTGTGTTCTTGTCGTTAATTGCCTTCTTCTGAAGTCATTGTTCCTGTTTGGACAAAGGCAAATCTCAGCAGCGCAGAAGGGTACATACCCAAAATATACTGAGAGACGGGTTTTTTTCTTTTATGGACGAGGGTGTGATAGGATTTCTTTATTCCTTTATATTTAATCTGTTATATTAGATGTAATTTGATTTATTGGCAAGTTCCATTTGAGGTTGGGAATATAAAAGGGCGATTGAGTTAGGTTTTGTCTACTACTGCCAGCCGGCTTCTTCCATTAGGAAAGGTTTTTAGTTTGGGTGATTTTATTTTTAGCTCTTGAGACTTTGACTTTCCCATGCCCGAGTAAATCAGAGATTTTATGTTCACTCATTCACTTTCCCTGACTCATAGCACGGTTTGTGACGAGAAGTAAATTGGACAAAGTATTCGGGTTGGAATGGAATTGAAGTCAAGGCTAAAATTCAAACGAAAGTGGATATCATTACGAGCAGAATTTAGCACTTGGCGTATTTTACTCAAAATGCCAAAATGTTAAGGGTTTCTCCACAGGATATTTGAATGTGCATTTCATAAATGTCATTTATTAATTTTATATCGCTTGACTATTTTTTACTTTATTACAAACCATGTCATGCACCGAACGCATGCATGCATTCATCATAAATCTATTTCTTTTGATGATGCACATAAACTCATCCCTGTCTTTTAACTTGAATCATGTTCATCTCCATTGTATGAACTCACCTGAACACACATCTAGAACTAGCATATCACCAGTTAAATGGAGAACTTGATAATAATTGCAAACCAACCTAAATACCAAAGCAAACCAAAAAACAGAACGTGTTTCTCTTGCCGTGTGTGGGACGTTGAGATTACACAGGATTAGATCATCTCCTGGCGAGATGAAATGTGATAGAAGCCAAACACACCCAACACAGTTTTTACTTGCTTGAACTCTTGAAACCTTGAAATGGTCAAAACTATATAAACACTATAAATCTTGGCATGCAATGAAAATTTCCGCAAGCGAGATGAAATGTGATAGAAGCCAAACACACCCAACACAGTTTTTACTTGCTTGAACTCTTGAAACCTTGAAATGGTCAAAACTATATAAACACTATAAATCTTGGCATGCAATAAAAAATTCCGCAGTACATTAACCCGTTATTAATTTAATAACGTTTAAAAAAGTTGCCATTAATAACTAATGTATGCATCACTTACTATCGAACATATCATATCCATCCACTCAAGATACGTGGTGTTGTATGTCAATATAAGGATCCTCTTCTATCTAAACTATAAAATACAAAGACTTTGCTACATTCATCCATATAATTTGTTTCAATGCATTGTAGTTGATTCATATTTATTAATGTGATGATGACGAATGTTTGTTCTTCTGTTTTGTTAATTCTCTTTTGTCCTCCAGCAAACTTCCCCCCGTTTATGGCAATGTACTCAAAATATTCTATTTATTAGATTTGATTCAATTCACTTCGTAGGAGAAGTATACTAGAAGCAATGCCCTGATAAATATACATCTAAGCAAAACTCAAGTCAAGGGGTTGCGGCTTTGAGTTTTGATATATCTATCTTAACCAGACAGATTGGAGCTTGGGTTTGAGTGTGGATGAGATCATTTTCTATGCATTCATCACCATAGACCAACTACTAGAATAGCAGAATCATGCCATAGCCATAATATGGCAAGCCTGAGTGCATTGAGGCATCAAACAACGACGTTGAACTGGGGTGAAAGTCGTCATCGACATGGACAGGGAAAACTTCACTTCAAACGGACTCCTTTCTAAAAGTAAATTTAGGGACGAGGGCAATTCACAACAGTCACAAAATCACAATTGAAAAGCAAGGAATATCGAAATTCGACAGAAAGGCAGATGCATTTGTTGGTTCGTGTATTGTAGTCATCACCACTCATTGTCTGCACTGGAGAATAAAGGACGGAGACCCACTCCACGTCAATACAATGTTTATGACTCAGTCCCATTCTGTTTTTTATACTCGGTTGGTTGGTGGTCTTATCGTGGTGAAAATAGAAAGTCGGGTCGGGGATGGAGTCACTCCTCTCTCCAGGCAGAGCAGTCAGATTACACCCGGGCAATAGTCAGAAAGCTCTGGATGGCTGAGGTGAATCATCATCATTATCTTGTCGTAATAATCTGACTGAAAAAGCGAGGGCGAGTCAGGAATCTACTCGAGGGTATCTCTTTGGTTCCATTGAATTTTTACTTTCAAACTCCAATTCATGCGTAATACATACTTTGGCTAATAATGATAATAATATAATGCTTACAGCAAATAACACTCTGGACTCGGAGATGGTGAGGGGTCCTATGAGGCTAATATCTAACAATAGAATCATCATGAAAATGTAGCTGCTATTTGGCTTGTATTAATACTGTGAACTGATATGATTATTCGTCTTATATGCTTACAAAAAGCAAACGTTATTTAGTGTTATGCCTATGTCACCGAATCAGGCAAGTCAGTCGTAAAAGAATATGTCATGGAGCAAAAATAAAAATCACAATCAACATCGATTTACGTATGAACCTGCACCACAAATTTCTTTCCTTCCTTATAGGGCAACGAATTGAGACGAAACGAGCCAAAATTAGTACGGGATGGGGATGGGGACCAACTTACTTATCTCATTTTCTATCTTTGTATTGCCAAGATATTTATATTCCGTAATGGGTGGCTTGTG
>JAAXNX010002686.1:0-12660 GCA_036491905.1 Folsomia manolachei
GATGCAAGCTCTCGTTTCGCAGTTTATCCTGATTCTGAACTACATTCTTATTAAGCATGGGCATGAAATGAGCTGGATTACGATAATGGTCGCGGTTGTTTCGTCGCTGGCTTGCCAAATTGTGTGGATAACCTTGCTTACACTGGCGTCCACATTCCACAAGGAGGCAGTCGCTACGAGGTCATGGAAGGGGTTTGAGTTTCGTTGGAAATCGGAGAAAAGGTACATGGCCAAGTGTGCGAGATCTTGTAGGCCCTTGTATATTGGGACTGGGGAAGTATTTCAGATTAGTAAGAGGACGGTGTTGAAGTTTCTGCAGGGGCTTGTGAGAGGGACATTTAGAGCGTTGGTTACCTTGAAATGAGTGATATGTGCGAAACGTTTGCATGGTTAAGGAATAAAGGCAACAGCATTAAATTAGGGTTGATAAGCGATCTTATCAGGAATCATGGCGAAGTTTGTAGTGAGTTGATAGGTTATTGTATTAATTGATTGAATATTGTCACATTTTCAGCATTTGAGAGTCGCTAATATGCCCAATTTTGAAACCAGGATAAACCAGGAGCTGCAATACTAAATTATGAAAATTGTAAATAGTTACATCCATTATTCCAAGAATACGAAAAAGTTTCCTGTTTCACAAAATGTATTATTAAAATAATTTGCGACATTAGAAATAATGGCGAAATGGTTATTTGTATTATGTATGTGGAATAAATTTGTTGTTATTTGGCAAGGTTGTTAACGTTTTTTGTTTATTCATTGTGATTGATTGCCATGCCATGCAATAACCATTGTAATCAGGATCGATGCAAATCATAATTTATCGAGTTCCTCTAAACCTCTTGTATTACAGGGCTAAATATCCGTAGTTCTAGGAAAGTGGGCAACTCTGAAATCGAAACCATTGTAAAAAGTCATTGGGAACTAACTCACGGTTCAATTGCAAAGTTTATTGATGCATATTACTTGGAATGAACTGTTACTATTCAATTCAATTAAATCAGTTTCATATCTCTTGTTTATTTATTGTTATTGATTTACCGGTGTCGATGTTATTGTGGTAACTTAACTTTTGCAAATTCGTTAAATCAGCTTGACTCATCATGTTTCCGCTGTGATGAACTTTACATTTGAGCATTGACGCACTGGGAAATTTGTCCGTGGAATGAGATCGTTCCATGAGCATTGGCTCCGGTAATGGTCTGGCTATCATTCAACGTATTGCTGACAAATTCTACTTATCAGTCGTTAATCCTTTAGTCATTGTGTACAAGAATAATTTCATTTGTCGGGATAAAATGAAAATAAAATCAGGTGCAATAAAAGGAATGGAAATCATTCACAGAACTCATTCCACATTGAACAGTAATATTGCAACCTGCTTCATATTTCAAAAAGTTGAATAATTTAGAAAATAAACGAAACTTCGAAATGAAAACTTCAGCCATTCTCATCTTCGTGGCATGGAATTACGTAAGTTTTGTGGCATCTTCTAATTTGGACCCTGAATTATCCATCTCGCTGAAATCTTCCACTACATCCGATGTCTGGGACATTGTCGTCGAAATGGAGGGTGGCGTCAACTCCGTGATTGATGGCGCAACTTCAACCCTGGCCTATTCAACCTTAACTAGAGAACAAAAAGCGTCTTTACTCAGCGAGCAACTCATTGCGCATGCTCAACAGGCTCAGAAAAATGTTCTTGGTGTAATACTGAATTCCAGCTCTACACCAGTTAACGCCAAAAGTTCTTGGATTAGTAATTCCGTTTTTATCCGTGGCGCAAATGAGGAGTTGATCCAATCTCTGACAAATGCTAAAGGTGTGGCGTTGGTTAGGAAGCAAATCCATATTCAACTGGAAGCCGATGTCGTGTCATCGCCGACACAGGTAAAAATGCCAACATACCTTAAAAACATTTGACAATTATCAGACATTTTAGTTATAAAAATTGTCGTTTTTTAGGCAGGAAATGGTTGGAACATCGAAAAAATTGGGGCTCCAGAACTTTGGAGGAATAGTGTCACCGGAGCCGGGGTTATTTTGGGTCACATCGATTCTGGCGTGAGTTACAGTCACACCACACTTCGATCTTCATGGGTGGGCGAATCAGGAGGATGGCATGATCCAGAGGACCTTTCACCTTTTCCTTACGAGTCAGACCTCAGATCATCGCATGGAACTCACACCCTGGCAACTGCGGTCGGAAGTGGAGGGTAATTTAGCCTTCAACAAAATCTTAATGTACAATTATTTGACCCAATTTTTTACAGTATTGGAGTTGCACCCGGCGCAAAATGGACGAGTTGCCGCGGATGTTTTGGCACAGGATGCTCAGAGGATGAACTTGTGGCTTGTGGAGAGTTTATGGCCTGTCCAAGAAAAGATGCTCAATCAAAATGTGTCGGAATTCCGAATGTTGTCACAAATAGTTGGGGTTAGTTCAGAGTAAAGTGAAGAATGCGTCAAATTGACGACTTTAATTCAATTTTAATGCTTACAGGAGGCGCTCAAAGTATTAGAAATTTCTACGACGGCGTCATCCGTGTTTGGCGAAATGTCGGGATTATCCCCGTATTCGCAGCGGGTAACTCTGGACCAGATTGTGGCTCCGTTAATCAACCCTGTAACAATAAAGATGTCATTTGTGTTGGAGCAGTGACACAGCAGGATGAATTAGGCAGAGTTTAGCAGTGTTGGACCCAGCATAAGGTGACTTCCATAACTTGCAAAATAATTGCACATCTTGCAAATTACCTCACAATTTGTTTTTTTTCAGAGGAGACCCTGGCGTTTTCAAACCCGAAATTGTCGCCCCAGGAGTGGCCATCAGATCCGCAACGGCCCATAATGACACCAGTTACGGTTCTCTGAGCGGGACAAGTATGGCAACTCCACATTTGGCAGGCGCCGTGGCACTGTTACTATCCGCCGATCCGTCACTAAACTTTTCCAGCGTGACGAAAGCTCTATTTGATAATGCCTGGAGACAAGGGCTGGTCCCGGTTCCGGGCGTACCAAGCTGTGACCCGGTCAGTGGGCAGTGGCCAAATCAAAAGTTTGGATATGGACGATTACAATTGGGAAATTTAACACTGCTTGACCCAATCCCAACGACAACGCCATCTTCGGCTTTCAGATGGCAAACATCTCTCCTGACGACTGTGACTATGGGCTACTTGACCGTATTTCATCTTTAATTCTCAAAACAATTACAAAGTTCCAAGCTGTGACCCAATCAGTGGGCAGTGGCCAAATCAGAAGTTTGGACATGGACGATTACAATTGGGAAATTTAACACTGCCTGATCCAATCCCTACGACAACGCCATCTTCGGCTTTCAGATGGCAAACATCTCTTCTGACGACTGTGACTATGGGCTACTTGACCGTATTTCATCTTTAATTCTCAAAACAATTACAACTCTTTAATATAATGTGAACATTAACTACTTCAGAATATGAGATTAGTTTACTTAAATTAAAACGGGATAATGACAGAATATTATAAATCTCTATTAGATTTTCGATACAGTCGTGATTTAGTTAATCAATTTTATTCAGTTACTTTTCAAATAACGTCTAACTAATGCCAATTAGTTTCATTGTCTATTCAATTCAGTTGGTGGAGGATTTCTAACATTTCCATAATTTAATTAATAAGAGTTGTGGTACAAGATCCACGCACTGAAGTGTCTTGATCCACGGTATGGCATATATTTCCATAAGTTGACTTATACTCGCATTTGACATTTATTAAACACATTTCTTGTCTTCCTCTGTAATCCATACTTCGCAGTTTTTAGAAATATATGGGATAAACTCTTTTAAATGTTAAAATAACGAGATTCTCAGTGATTTAATTTGTTACAATTCTCGAAATAATTAAGTAATATAAGGCAATTGACCGCATTGCAGTTTTATCGATTAAAGCAGAGACATTTACATCCAAATCCAAAAGGAGCTAATTATTTCATTGCGTGCCTTGTCCCTACTTACATCATCTCACCTGTCGGAGAAATCGATAATATTTTTAACAAAGTAACTTTCTCCTGGATTAAAGCCCGTACAAAGCTTATTTCTATTCGCAGTCGCCTCCGGACTATGGCAAAATTAGATGAATAAAATCAGATTTGCCTTAATTAACCGGACCATTATCGAATTCAAGCTAACACAAGTTACTAAACTAAAAAAGATACCGATTATTCAAAAGTTTAGTAAAGAGTCAAATTGTCAAGAAATGAGTGTTCAACCCAAAAATTGCAGACAATTCCTTGTTACACGGGTGTGTTTAATGCGATCTAAAATTTCATCCTTGAATCCATTTTCTGTACGGAAAGTCAATTAACAGTTACTTACATCGGTAGCCCAGGAATTCGGCCACAGACTACGTACGATGGAAAGGACTCCGTCTACAAATTTGGGAGTAGTTTTAAATATGTGAAAATAGTTCTGAGATACGGTGTCCGGTATTTTGTCCGCCACTCATTTGTCCGCCATCCTCAATTTTAATTATCTAAATAATTATTAATTATTAATTATGTCATAACATAAAATCATCTTGTCCCCTAATCATTTCATCGTAATTTGGTCAATAAGACTATATGTTTTCCCCCAAGACCATAAGGTGCTCACCCAGCCAATTGTAACAGCCTGAAGTCAAAATTTTATAATGTCATTAAAAACTTACGATAAAATTATTAAGGGACAAGATGATTTTATGGCATGTAATTAAAATTGTGGATGGCGGACGAATGAGTGGCGGACGGTTGAGTGCGGACGAATGAGGGCGGACAAATATCCGAGAATCCTGAGATACCATCTCTTCAAGGAAACCACGAGTTTTGTAGAATCCCTCGCCGTAACTGCAAGATTTGGCCCAGTTCACTCAGATCGAAGAGAAAATTTAGTCTATTTTGGGGTTATTATGAAAATGACGATGCATTCGTGGAATATTCATTCACCACAAGATCCTACTGGATTAACCAGCTTCCCCATAAGATTTATGGCTTACTCACCCTAAAGTTGGATGACCAATACTGCCCTCATTCTCGGTTATCCTACAGGTCGAGAAATATACTCTTGGAATTTATTTTGGAATATGGGGAGTACGGCGGACTGGCCACTCTGGAGCCGTAGTTACTGGCTAGCATGTGTTTTGGGGGTGCAACCAGATTTGGGAGACGTATTTGTTTTCATTTAATAGTGGATTCATGCGGGCCATGGATTTGGAGAGAATCACATTCACCAACACTTCAAACATTTATCTTCCCAAGTTTTTACAATTCCCGTCAATAGTGACGGATCAAACTTTTATCTACATCGTGGCCGGGTTTAACTGCAATACACGGTTCCCGGATAATGAAGGAATTTTTAATTGATCCAGTTGCCGTGACAACGCAATTCCTGCATGTGACCGGCTGGCCTGAGGCAAATGGTTTTCGCACATATTACCCACCGCCTTCCGTGTATATCTCGGGAATGGGCAAAATCTACGACTTTGGAGGTCTTTCAAAACTTTCAAATTTCGAAAATGTTCGAGAACACGGTGAAATATTCTATGTTGATCTGGCTCCATGGTGTAAAACTAACCTTACATGGGAAGCAACCACTAAAACCAGGGTGACGAAGAAGCATGACATGATTTTGATCTTAAAGGTATACATTTTCATGCTCTAGCCCTTCCCAAGTTGAAATTAGCAATTTGCATTTTCGTATTTCTGTGACGGTTACGAAATATTGCAGATTTTATGCAGGTGGCGAACTTAGAAAATGCTCCCTGCCTCAAAAGTGGACAAATGAACTGGGTCCTGTCTGTGGATTAGGATTTGCTGAGAATATAACTTGTCATAAAATCTCAACATCGACGGAGTCCGATAGTCTTGGGAATGAAAGTGTTGTATTAACAAAGCTTGTTATGGAAGATAGCTGTGGTTTCGTTGTTGATGCTTTTGGGAACAATTTGAAAAAATGTTTAGTTTTAAATTGCCGCTGGAGAATGGACTACGACTCAATATTATTTTCGATACAAGTAGGATGAACGGAATACTAATTGTGAGGATTGTAACCATGGTTTTATTATTTTTATATTTTTCTAGTTGAAGCTGAGATGTCAGTGCACTATGGGGTTGTAGGGTTGGTCATAATTTTAATGGTTGTGCACATTTGTACTGGAAGGATTATCAAAAAATACGGGAAGATGAAAGAAATCATGCTCAAATTTGGGAAAAAATTGTGAGTTACAGAAAATATTATAAGCTTTGTTTATTCTTTAAACTTTGCGAGCTTTAAGAGCCAATTTTCAAATAATCAGCAATTTTTTGTAATGTCAGCGAATACAAAGAAAACATTTTAGCAAAATAAAACTGAATAAAACTGAAATTCATCGGATTTTTTAATAAATCAAACAGCAACAAAAATAAGTGATAATTGTCAAATAGTAACCGGAAACTGCGGATTTAACAAAGTTATTATACCCGGAATTAGCTGAGAATGCAATATTTATTAACTTTGTTTAATCCATGTCAGTCTCAAAATCAGGAATGAAGCTGCTTGAAACGTTAACTAACGGGGGACAGGAAGAGACACAGTCGGGATCATCCCCATTCTCACAACCAACTGGAAGACTGTTGGCACAGGATCCATCTTCACAAGTAGGGTCACTACAATTCGAGCCGACCATTGTGTAGCACCAAGTCCCTGAAAATAAGGAACAAAATCTCGTACACCAATTTACAGCAGAGTCGCAACCGTCGTCTCCAGATTGACTGTTGGCCAGCAAGACCACAACTTGTGCTCGCGATTACAATTACGGGGAAAGCTTTCATGGCTGTAAGTCAAATGTTCACGTTAGCAACTCATACAATAGTCAGAAAACTTGGAAACTTACTTGATTTCCATCAATTTTTTGAAGTTTCTGAAATAAATTTGAGTTAGTTGAGCTCTAATGTGTAGAGTAAAGATTGTTTCAGGTGACAAACAAGGAATGAGCTCTAACAAATTATTTCGGGCATTTAAATGCGTAGCTGAATTATGGCTTAATCCAGATAAAATGCAAGGTCCGAGAAATTGTACAAATGGTTACTAAAACATGGAGAATAATGCAATTCCAAAAAATTAACTGGAATAACAGTTGTAATGGTGACATTTTTGGAATTACAATGTCCTCAATTACTTACACGCCAGTTGGCATATTTATTAAACTCCAAATCCCGAGTTAGCTTGTAAATGCGTATTTGTGCTAATTGCAAGAAACTGTGCTAAACACTGAGTCGTAACTACTGACTCAGTAGAACATAAATAAAATTTGAAATCAATTTTGAGATACATTACTTGCGTTGCCTCTGATTAAATTGGTCTGTGTACGTGATTTCATACAGTTTTATAAAATGGGGCAGAAATGTATGACGGCATTTTTTTAATGTAAGCAAAAACGTGCAAGCAACTTTAATATGGTTTTTCGCAAATATCGTGTAAAGAAAAGTTCATACTGGCCAACTTCTCTGTACGCTGCGAGATTTGAAAAATGTGAGGTCTGCAAAATAAATTTGTATTTCTTGTAATTTTATTTGGTCAATTATCGGAAACGATTTATTATCGTATTCTTTAATGTAGTTACAGACAATACTACGATATCCAGTGCCAGTTCAGGTCCATTTGCCAGAGTTAATGGAATATTCATAATTTAACACAGTTGACAAGACAATTCAATTAATTTTTGTGGACATTTAGCTAGTCTTCTCCCAACCTCTACCATAAAGAGTCAAGGTTAATTATATTTAACCGGAGTATGGATGGAGAGCAAAGTACAAGATTCGCAAAATTTAAACTTGTATCAAACACTTGTCTGATGTAGCACAGCATAATAAAGTATCCTGCTAATGGAACAACAGTCGTGCTATTTAAACTGGTTTCATCTTTATACTCTTGTCTACGGTTATCTTAAAAGTATGCAAATTCTCAGAGTTGAAGGCGTAATCCAATGTGTTCCTCGTTTTTGCTTACCCAAATTTAAACACGAGCGAAATACCGTCATACTCGTGTTGTACAGAGCATGGTTGTTGTGAATGTGATTAGAACCCAGGACAAGTTAACTATAAGATTTCCAAGTTTACTGAAGTGGTGATGCATACCACACTTTAAACCAAGTTCAATGTCACATTATTTCTATGAACGGACGGAGTGGTGGATAATGTAGTTCTTACTCGGAGCCCAGTACATTACTAAATACATTTTTAACTCACTTAGATTTCTTGGCCTTAACTCCGTAAGAAAAATAAGACCGTAAATTTCTACAAAATCAAAAAAATACAACATCTTAAAATTATTCAAATACTTACATGACTTTTACAAAAAAACTTAAACTTCACAAAACGTTTATAAAAATATTTTTAATTTTTAGATATGGCTCGGTTGCAAGGAGATGCTCCAATATGTGCTGATCTACCGGCACCCTACTCCCTGGAAAAAATAAACCCAAAAATCACATTTTACGTGAAACGAAACAACAAAACTGAAGAAATACTTAGTCTTGACTTCACTTGGGAGGATGATAACATAAGACACGATCAATTTTTTCAAGACTTGTCCATATTTGACAATCGAGTGATATTAATAACGCACGGTTTCGGCAGCGGAGGGGAAGAGGATTGGGTCACGGAGATGCGGGACGCTCTGCTGAACGTGGAGACACAAGTAGTTGCCATAGTTGATTGGAAAGATGGCGCCCGTTTTGTGGTTCCCGAAATTGTAGACCTTCTGAAAACTGTACCAAAGAAAAAACTCGCTACTGGACTCGCAGTTGCGTGCGTATCTTATACTTTTGTTTTACCCATCGTGGCCAACTTTGTTATCATAGGTTCCATGGTTGATTACAAACAAGCAGCCGCTAATTGTCTGGTAATTGGGGGATGGGTGGGCCAGATTGCGGTGTGGTTGAAAAGACGAATGACTGGAAAGAAGAAATTTCTCTGGGGTGTTGGACATAGTTTAGGGGCACATCTAATGGGAATGGCGGGGTTTGTGGGGAAAACATTTGATAGAATCACAGGTTAGGAATAAATTTACTCATTGTTTCATAATTATAGCGCTTTTGCTCTACTTTTACTTTGTTATTCCCAACTTTCGTTCATTTTCTTTCGTAATTGTAATGTTTGGCCGTCCTCACTTATAGGACTGGATCCAGCTGGACCGGGTTTTCAAACCAAACTTAAAGGCTACCGTCGGCTCTGCCAGAGTGACGCTGTGATGGTGGATGTCATTCATACTGATGCACGACGCCCGGGTTGCGACCATGAAATTCCATATTACGGTACAATCATCCCTCTTGGGACAATCGACTTTTATCCAAACTATGGTTTCGGGACGAGAAGGGACGCTTATGGGAATCATATCCTTGCCTATGAGCTTTTCACTTGGAGCATAAATAATCAGGGGAAATTTAAAACTCGGCATGAACTAGAGCAAAAGGGCGCAATTGTAATTTTTCCGTTCAGGGTTGAAGTAAAAGCTTGTAAAGCTTTTAAAAAGCCTAGTGGCTTGGAAGCGGAAATGGGATATTTCGCAAATGAGGGGTCTGCATCAAAAGGAAGTTGGTATGTTCCAATTAATCGAGATCAACCTTTTGTCCCAGTTGTGAAGTGATGCTAGGTCATATTTCCATTAAAACCAGAGAGATGATTCGTGGATTTAAATATTCAAAGTCGCTTAAAGTTAATGAAATGCCCCTCGTACAAATATGCTTATAACTAATTTTCACATTTGCACATAATGGCTTGACTTACTTTTTTAATTTGTGCATACTTGTGTTAAAACTTTAATAAATCCATGAAATACCGAGATATACAATCATGACGCGGCATTATTGCTTATGTTTTATTCACTCATTGCTTCTTATATTTGGAGCGAAACTTGAACTTGACTTGAATGCAGAACAGAATGAAATGGATTTGTTGAAAATAATGGCATAAATCTCGTCCACAGCCGTGAACAAGATATCTTGAAGTCACAGTGTGTCACTTTAGTGAAGCAATCCAAACCCAACTCTCCTGCTTTGAATGATATATATTGACTTGTATTTAGCCAATGACTTTAATTTACGACAGTTCATTTTTGCAGATGAACTAAACATAAGTTGACTTTATATTAATGCCATCAATTAAGGTCAGAGGTCAGTTGGAAGCTTGAGAACTGGCTGGATTGGTTCTAAATTTACAACATCACTCCACATCACAATTCTCAACTGGAAAGTTGATCAACTTCGCAATCTTCTGGTATTCAAATTTTTAGTACCAAAAAATGAAGACAGTTTTTTACCATGGTGCAAATAATTTATGGATAATACTCCAGTTCATTTTTGAATTGTCTCAAAGTCAAAATTTGTCAGTGACTTACTCCTCTGCCAAACTTCCCATCCGGGAATACGCTCACAGCGCCTGGTACGATGGGAAAGACGACATTTACTTAATTGGAGGTACTTATGAAAAGTCTGAAAGAATCCTGAGATACTCCTTCTCCACGGATAGCATCCATTGGGAAGGAGGCCTCTCTATTGGTGCAAGATATGGATCAGTTCATTCAGATTTGGATGGAAATATCTTCTATTTTGGAGCAGGACACAATGATTACGACAAAGTCATAAAATACTCTCCCACCGCCAGTTCCTCATCTGTGGTGGCCACACTTCCCCATAACATTTGGAGCATTCCCACCATAAAGTTGGATAACAATACTGTTCTTATTCTGGGAAGTTATCCGTCTGGGAGTGACATATCTTCATTTGACCTAGCAACGGGCACCACAATCAAATTGGAGGCTAAGCTGCCCATCAATGTCTGTTTTGGGGCTGCAATCAAGTTCGGAAAGGACAAAGTTTACTTGTTTCCAGTGGACAAGGGAATCTTGCGTAATCGGGAGAGTGGAAATATGTGGGAGTTGGATTTAAGGAGCATGACATTCCAAAAGACTGACCTCGAACTGCCGCACTTCCAAATGTATCCCTCTGTAATGACGAATGGAGCTTTGGTCTACGTCCTAACCACGTTTGAGCCAAGTTCAAGGTTTATAAGGGATGGCGGAATATTTGTAATTGACCCTGTTGCTATGACAACACAGTTCCTGCATGTGGACAACTGGCCTGGTTTCGAGGACCATCATCCACCTCCTTCCGTCTATGTTAATAAATTGCGGAGAATTTACTCCTTTGGTGGCGTTTCAACAGAAGGTGAAGAAGTCGATGACATTTTCTACATTAATCTGAGTTCATTACCAAAACCAAGAATGAACTCGGCAATTGGCACAGGTAACGAACACATGTTGTAGATGAGTCATAGCTAACGCTTCTTCTTTTTTATATGTATCGGATTGGTGATAATTGTTGCAATCGTTATCCTCCTTGTCACACAGTTGTATTAAATTATATGAAAGTGAAAACCTTGTCTGTGCTTTGAAAAATTGTGAAATGAAATAAAATTTGATAGATTATCGAAAGAAAAACTGTTGATTGGTATGTTATCCAGTGATAATAATGAGCAATGGCGACATTCTGGAACCATAAATAAGTATTGCAGATACTGAACTTAATTTCAATTAATCTCTATAAGATAGTATTCAAAAAATTCTTCATATAATGCATAATCTCCCTCATTCACGCATGCCCATGTGTACCCATCCACACAAGCACCTTCTTCGACACAATGTCCATATTCCGCGAAAAAAACGAGGCAAGCTCCCCCTGCCCGAATTAGTTTTTTATTCTCTTGCAGTTTACGAGACTGAAAAAGTTTTAATTAAGTCCTTAAATCAATGACTTATCCTCATACAAGTGTGCTGACTTCGAGTATTATGAGTGAGGGAACTGTAGTTTAAGTAAGGAATTGTGACCCTGGGACACCAATTTTTAATCCAACGCCAACTTTCTCCTACACGGAACAATAGTGTTGTCGTGATGCCAATTAATATTTGTATTGTACTTCCCTCGATTACGAAATGGTGCACGTGGTTTGTACAGCAATTTGTTGGAGGGTTAAGTAACCCATTGTCATTAAATGAAGTTAAATCGGTGAAATGGCAATGCTCTGGTTGTCATACACACAACCACAAATCCAATCAGTGATACATCACTTCAGTACCGATAAAACGTAATTGCAAATTTACATCTGGAATTTCAAAGGCTGCCCAAACCATTTGCATTGTAAATGGCGTATTTAAAAACTCTTAACAACGTCAGTAAAATTGGTGCTCGCATTCTCGATTTGCGTCCAATTCCTCGCAGGTAACAGGATAATGTATGTCAAACTTTGCGATTAAATGGAATTCGGAAAATCCATTTTCCAGGTTTGTGTGAGCCTCATAAGCTTATTTTTCTCGTTGGGTCAGTAATGTGCAGTCGTGGTCTCGTAAAGTCGCATATCACATCAAAGTGTGATTTCTGTGAATTTTAAGGTCGCCAGCTGGTAGATAAGTACCTGCATTAAAGATAGAAATCACAAAAATCACATTATCACACCCGGAACCCTGACCGCAGGCGAACTACCTAACTTATTGTTACATGCAGTTTGGTTCATGCAACAATAAGTACATACACTGTTCCATGCTGTAATTAACCTTCATTGCTTGTTCTGTTCAAACCAAACCCATAGGCGAATTCCACCTGCTGCGG
>JAAXNX010002687.1:0-12653 GCA_036491905.1 Folsomia manolachei
GCTTGGACCGTTTGTTTTACAAAACTCTCGCCATAACATGTTTGACACCATAAAGGTTTATACTGACTCAAAAAGAGAGAACCATGTTTCTGATTGAAACTGTAAGTCAGAGAAAGTAAAGTAGAGTATGGGTGAAATTTACAACTTGTGCAGAATATTTGGAAAAGAGTGTAATCTAAGCTTCGGAAAACTCTGCTGGGTCGGATATTTCCAAGAAGATTTTTATTTTATGTCCAGGATCATCATCACTTTGAATTTGAATCCCTTTCCTACCACTACTAAATCCGTAAAAGTAGGTTAGAAAAGGAGAAAGCACAGTATGTGGGGCAATTCATTCACCACAATTAAAAAACAATTCAAGGAAACGAGGATGCCAATGCAGTAATATAAATAAAATGGCGTTATCCCTTAAACACCCTCGACTATAACTATAACACTACTCGAGATTGACAATAATGGTTAAATCTCTCTTTTTCTCCTTTCTTTTATCATTCCCTGGCAGTGGCAGAGAAAGTCGAGTCGATAACGGAGAGGAAATTGAGAAATGGAAGTGACTGGATGGAATTCGGTCATCAAGTTAAGCGTCGTGAAATTGCTTGGCATTGCGATCATTAAATTGAAGGGTTCAAATTGTCCCCGAACCAAAGTCAGTCCATCGGCTTCTGTGTAAGCTTGACGGTGACAAGTGAGCCGGGTTGGCAAGAGGTTAAGGGAGTGACAAGGGAATTAATTTGTGGTTGGGCGGCAGGTCATCCTGAATCTTCTAACCAGTTCAGTCAGTTTCCCTAAGTATTTCTATCCACTGTCGTGTGATTTGGTGGCCGTGTTAAGGTTTATATTAGTATTAAGGTCTAAAGCTTTGTGCCAACCAACTACAACCCACTAACCAACCAGAAATGTCTTTCAACTAAATGTGGGACGATGGCAATCAACAAATACCAATTCGACAGATGACTAAACTCTCAATGAAAATGAAGATTAAATGGGATGTCGGCCGCTTGAGTAGATGCTATATACGTTAAATCGTAAAATAAAGGCTTTCTATACAGTATAACGAGAAATGTGGTAATACTGAGAAATTCCAGAACTCTAAAGCAACCAACCACTCGTATTAGTAAACGTTTCTTAAAAGAACACGAGCAAAGATGTCTTGCTCTCAAACTATATGTTAGTAATAAAATAAAGACCACACGTTTTGCAAGGAAAACTGGCATAATAAAATGGCACAAATCGCGTTGGCGTAATAATAGATAGTTGAGCTATTATAGCTCACAGACAGCTCATCACTTCACTTTATGGATTAAAGCAAATCCTTTCGATATCATGATTGACGCGACGATTATGAAGCAATAAGTGCGGAAAAGGGAAGGATGGGAAGAAGTAAGAAGTAAGAGGAATACGTAATTTGATATGAATTGTGAGAAAAAATTCCTTACATTTTTCACTCATTCTTCGACGTCGACACACCTATAAAAAGTAGGAGGACAATATTAAAACGTATATCAAAACAAGTTTTAAAAAAGGTTCTGCAGTTAACTCACCAGAATGATAATGATGCAGGCAATAAGGAACAAGACTATGGCCACTCCCACCACGGCAGCAATTATAATAATCTTGTCATCCGATAATTTGCGAATCCAGCTCCCAGCTAAAAAATAAATATAGAATTTGTGAACTTCAGTACCGAATCAGCGTTATAATCTATGATTTATGACGGTTAAAATTTGACGTGTGTAAATAATCATGGTAAAGTATGTAAATTATAAAACAGCTCATGCATGCAGTTTTTATTTTCAGCCAGTTTTTATAAGATGGTCCAAGTTCTTTTTGAATTCGCTACTTTCTTCTAAAAAAATCCGAACTTCAAACAAGCAATTTGTGGAGGCGAATAAAACGCTTTAAATTAGAGAAGCAATTGAACAAATTCCTGTGAAAAAAATGTTTACGAATGGAAGTGTAATTGTACCTTGTATTCTACTACTCTTCTCCTGTGAAGCTAGTTGTCAATGAACATCAAACACAAAACGTGATTAAACAGCCACCACAATACCACCACAATACAAATGTCACTATGCTAGAGTTGTAGGCAGGAAAGCCATTATAATTCAATTCACTACAAATAAAAGGGGTTGAGTTGTTAACCACTATTCTATTCGACATTGTAATTTGGTTTCATTGACATTCAAACTCGCAAATTTCTACCTTACTTCAAAACATCAAACTGATAAAAGAAGGTGAAAGTACTTCTATTTCGGTGAAAGCAAAATTAAAATATACGTAATGTTGTTTGAATTCTTACCTGATATAAGTCTCTCACACGGAGCAGACAAACCGATCGAGTTATTCGCAAAACATTTATATTTTCCAAAAAATTCTGGACTAGCGATGAGCGTGATACTGCTGGCCAAGCCTTTGTTTGAAATTTTCTCCGTGTAAGTATTGTTATCAAGCATCCACTGGAAGTCAACTTGTCCTGGATTAGAATTTACTTCGCACACAAGCATCATTTCATCATCGTCTTCCTTCCGAGATATGGTACACTCTGGGATGTCTATTTATTGACACAATTATGACACATATTTGAGTATAAATGAATTAGGAACCAAATCAATGATTGTAAATCAAAAAGTGACTTACATTGCACGTTGAAATTGGCTTTAGTTGAAACACTGCCATGCTTATTAAATGCTACACATTCGTAGTCACCTAATAGAATGATATAATATAATAATAATTATTATTATACTTAATTATCTCAATAAGTCGTAATCTACATCTTATTTCACTTACCTCCCATTTCTCGAGTAAATTGCGTATTGAAGAAAAGTACAGCACCATTTGATACATTTTCATTTTTATACTTCCAAAAATAGCTTGCTTCAGGGAAAGCTTTAGAGGAACATGTGACTTTATCTGGAATTTCGTTCTCAATCACATCAATCACAGGCGAAGACAAGGTGATTTTCTCAGGTGGATCTAAAATTCATTAATTATTGGTCTGTTGACGCAACTTTCTTGACAAGAAGTAATCCGGAGCAACATTATTTGTGTATGAAGGATCATAATTTACAAGGGAGGGAAAATTACAGTTTTCCTTTTCATAAATATTGTGTACAACCCAAGGTAAAATTTCTATCTATTCCAATCACATCATAACAATGTATTGTGCTCTACCTGTAGTTCATCCTAACATACAAAATCTGAGTGTAATGCATGAGATGACACGGAGAAAGTTGTGCATTCTACGTATCCGTGCCCTGGCTGCCAATCTACTCAAGTGGAAATTTCTTTCTAACGACTTTCCCTCATATTCCAACTCTGCACAATATCGCATGTTTCAACATCGTTAGTGTGCACAAACAACGCCAACACAATTTGAGCCTCTGCTTCCCCTTCCTTCCTTCCCTTCCTTCATTTCTTGCCTGCTACTGCAGTCAGTCAAAGAAATCCAAAAGAAAGCAATGGCAGTAGTTGAAACGAGTTTTGTGCAGCACAGAAAATATTCAAATTCAAAAAAGAAAATATGAGAACGCAACCTTGAAAATATGACAAAGGGACGCCATCCCAGACAAGCTACTTATCAATCGATTCTCACAACTTTTACTTTGTACGAACATATAACTATTTTTGGGAGATTGAAAAGTCAGAGTTGTAGAAATGATTGGTGTGGGGGTGAGTGAAAGATATATCCTATCTGGGCTTATAAATAACTTGAATATTATTGTAGAGAAAGAGGAAAGTGCAACTTACATTCGATATGGAAATGGGTTGTCGATGAAACACCAGACCCAACGCTGTTGGAAAAATTTTAACAATTTTTTTAGATTGCCTTTCACTTCAAAACGTATATTATACTTACCTGTTAGAAGTGCTTTGACAAGTGTAATTGGCATTATCATGAAGTCGATCTAGTTGGCCGTTTGGCCAGGCAGTTAAATTCCAAATGAGGGAGGACAAAACAGACTCAAAGTCACTTTTTGTCTGATCTGGTGGCAGTGTTGTAGATTTTATAGAATATAGCTCCGACTGTTCCGAGAGGGGTAGTCCATTTTTTAACCAGATGATTTCACAGAGGGGAAAGCATTCTACATGACAGGAAAGTGAAACTTCTTTTGCGGTAGTAAGTACACCCATATATGGCTGGAGGCGGCCAATAAAAGTTGGAGGGGCTGGAATGAGAGGAAATTAGTGTAAAATTGGATCGATTTTTATTCTTAAAACACATCAATCACATCATGCTTGACTTCTCTATTGTGCTTTGTGGGTCATTATAATACAATTTTTGCACAGATTATTATCCTTGCCAATTCAGTACATTACTAATTCAGTTACGTGACTGACCTCCACTCTCGCGTTACAAATAGTTCCTGTAAACTTTCAGGAATAAAATTTCAGTTTTGATCCAAGTTCCAAAGGGATTAAGACTAATGTAAACCAACCCAAACCTCCTTGGGAGTAGTTGGACAACATGCAAGCTTAACATTATGCTTTCCGGTTCATTTGCCAACCGGAATCGCATCACCATGCATGCAGTGCTGCTGTATTAGTAACCAGGAAGGCTTGTCCAGTGTCAAACCTTGAAATGACTAACGGGGGTTGAGGTTCATTATACTCGGACAAAAATCTGATTTAATCTAATCTCAAATAATCAACCCACACATGTTTTGTCGCATGGCTCATTTGGTTTTCACTTTTAATATTTATGAGTTTTCTGCTCAAAGAAATGGCACATTTTGACCACGACAGCGTAAATTTGAAAAGTACACAATAGGCTAAAATATGACAAAACTTAAATATTCGGTCAAACATGTTAAATTAGCATGTCACTAACGAATATTTTCAACTCTTGCATTCTCTATTTCTTTATTTGGGAAGGAATTTAGAATTCCTGGAAAATCTGACACTTTTGCACAAATTCGACCAATCAAGTCATGTTCAATCTTAATTGAATTCTAGTTAAACATACCTTTGAATCACATAAGCACATGATTAAAATCCTACTTAATATTATCCCAAAATGAGGAATCACATCATCAACATAACTGCAGCTGCAGTCAAGACTTTATATATTGTGTTTCATCACTACTTTCTCCTAAACATCCACAAATACTAAGAGCTGTAATCTTTTCCCTGTACTTGGCAGAACGTTTCGAAAATAATTGGAAAAGAAAAAAGTTATTTATTTCCTCCAGCAAAAATATATATGGAAGGGTAAATACTAGTAGTTTGGATTTGAAAAAAAGAGTTTATTTTGCCGAGTTTGATTGGAACGAGACTCGCAAGTTAATAATTTTCTCTGAAGATGAAAGTGTGAGAGGTGAGCCGTAAAATTGATGTGATAAAAACATTTTAGATGATGAAGCTCTCCCTGCACTTGTGAAATTCTTGACTCACCAAATACGTCAATGTTCACAGTAGCCGGGGGTCCAAGACCTGCCTCGTTGATGGCCTGACAAGAAAAGTTTGCTCGATGCTCCAGTGAAACAGAATACGCAGTCCAGTTCATGGATCGAACATCCGGCTGGACATGAGTGCCTCTCATCCATCTAAACACTTTTGCCTCGGGCCGTCCCATTTCATCTACAATGCATTGCATTGTTAGAGCTTGACCCTTGACTACGAGAAGGGGTTCAAACTCAAGTCTGGCTGGTCCGGGGGGATCTGTAATTCAACAACAAATCAACCAAATAAAGTCTTTGATTCACAAATTAGTGGGACAAACAAAACACTCACAATGAACGTGTAGTTCAACCGGAGGAGAGTGGGGACCCCATCCAGCATCATTTCGTCCTTGAAGAAAAAGGAAAGTTGAAATACAAATGATCACCACAACAGGGATAACGCCTTAACCAGCAATCCTACCTTGGCAAGTATAATTTCCTTGAAAACTTCGACCCACCGTTTCCAGCATGAGTTTGGACGGGTCAATGTCACAAAGGTCAGCAGTCACGTATTCCGGTGTGGGTGAGGTGATATTTGGGCATTCAGGAAGTTCTTTTAAAAGATCTCCATCTAAATACCATCTCACCGCGTCTAAAACGGCAGGGTTACCAGAGTCCACATCACAGCCGAGGGTAACATTTCGTTCTTCTTGCTCTTTAACTGGGGTGTTAGGATCCATAGTCATGCGGACCAGGGGTTTATCTGTAAAATTGCGACAGAAACGAGCCAAGTTAGTTAAATTAACACTGCTTTTTACCACCTAATTAACCACACCGAACCAACTTCCGCTATTAACGTGTCAAATTTAAATCTAAGCCACAAAACTTTTTTAATTATGCACCCCATGGAACCAACCCAACTTAGTTGTACCACACTGGTGTGCTGGATTGATTTATTTATTTGAAAACATTTTCTAGAACAAAAAAATCTGAGTCAATTGCACCTGGCATTTGGAAGAAAAATTGCACTTTGCAAAAAATTAAAAAACTTGCTATGAAAAAGTTATCTGCAGAATGGGGTAACAGAGTCGGAATTTTACTTGTTTTCGGACGGATTTTAAAAATTTGTGGCGTGATAAACTTTTTGGGATATTCACACCAAATCAAAACTTTACTTAGTTGCGCTTAGTGTGTAGTACATTTATTGCAAGGCAGCCTAGTTTAAACTTTCACAATGATCATAATGGAGATTAAACAAAACTCCTTTTTTGCTTTTCCAACAACTAGCCAAAAAAGTTTGCATTTCTAGGACACGAAAAGGGTGAATTTCTCTCCACAGGCAAAATATGAGAAATAAGTTTTCTGTCGTAAAAACTATGTACTTGTGAGCTCACGCATTAGTACAACTTTAGCAGAGTCTATTTTATTGTATCTCCAGTATTAAAAGAGTTTTGATACTGCTAAAGGAAATGAAACTTCCTCGTCTAAATTGTTACACAAAGTAGAGAAAGCATCTGAACCTGATGTAAGTAGATGTGCAAATCCGTTACGTAATAAACTTGAAATAGAGATAAATGTGAACTATCGAGAAAAATGAACTTTTTGTCAGAAAGTCAATTCAAAGTTGTTTTATAAAATTTGAAGACTAGTGTGAAAAACTATGCTAAGGTCTTATTTATCACAACAGATCCAGTATAATTGTCTGTTTAAACATTCTGCTGCTAGGTTGGGTAAGTTTGGCCAGTTTACAATAAGTGGATTATTCTGCATTATTTTTATGAGACCAACTTTTAATAAGGTTTTGTTACACAGAGTCCACATTGTCAGCATGCTTTTTCGCACTCGTTTGCCAAAAAGTTCATTCAAATTGGCATTGTTTTCCTCCATATTAGAGGGCAACTTTTTAGTTATATGCAATTTGAAAGGGATTTAAAGTTGAAGCAGTAAAAAACAGTGCTGCTCTGCCGTATTGTTGGCACACTTTTTTCCTTCTGTCTCTTTAATCCTTAACTCCAAAGTTTAAACTCAACTTACATAAAACGTTGATATAAGCCATTGACTTGGATTGGGTAGCCGCAACAGAATTTTGCACAACACAATAGTAGACACCTAAAAAAGGAGAGAGGAAATCATGAGAGGAAGTGACAATAAAGAAATTATGATTATTAATATCAGAAATTCTCTATCTCACCCAAATCTTTTCGGGAAACATTTTTCACTAAAAGAGATGGCTCTTGGAGAGATCCACCCTCGTAGTTTGCAGTATCACTCACATCCAACAAGTCCCCATTCCGGTACCTGGAATTAAAATGGTAACAAATGTAAATTCAGACCCTTTCAAAATTCACTCACATCATTTTTATCTTTTGTGACAGAGTGACAGAATTAGGTAAGCAAAACAAGGTGGAAGGAAGTTACTGGGTGAAATTCAAAGCCACCAAGCAAAGCTTCCTAGTTTATGTAAACACAATCTTTCACAACAACAACACACATCTGAGCACTTGAATAAGAAAAGTTGTCGTTTGAAATTTATATCAAACTTGACATCGTCAAGGACACTTTCACTTACAAAACCAACTTGGGTTGCCTTTGTGATCTATGTATCTTATCTGAAAATGGAGAGGCAGGCATGCAGAGTATCAGTATACACGCAGCCCATTAATTCAGCAGTACTAAACTTTCAAAGGAATATGAGACCACTCCAATTGGCATAATACGACATTACCACACCACGACGTGGTTATAATTGCTTTGTTCCTCTGTGCTTTGCCCTAGTTGAGTTTGGACGCTCAACCACTAGCACATGTTATTTGGTTTGTTGTTGGTATATATGAATATAATATAATACGGGAAATAAAAGGAATGATGAGATATCGATCGTCGCATAGGTCACAGCGGGATGGCATCGCGAGATGATCCTTGTCACGGGGTGATGGATGGCCTGGTTTACGCCCAAGAAACCAAGTAAAGCAAAGCAAGGCCCAAATGGATTCACAACATTTCTTTCTTTCCTCAAACACAAGCTTAACTTAAGAGGAGTCACTTTCTCCTTGGGGTTCCGGTCCGATATTTTCTTTCTGTATTTATGTACACCACACAATCGCCGACCAATTTTTTTGCCGCTTTCTCTTTCATTCTTCCTAAATACACATATCGTATGTTTGTGTTTAGTTGTGGATATGGTCAAAATAGCTGGGTGAAAGTCCTAGTACAGGGCAACACAGCTACCAAACCAAACTAGTTCAGTGTACTCGGGATCGCGACTTCCAACTTTAGGTTATTTTGTAAATGAATGAGCAAAATATAAAAAATGTCATTTTGCTCCGCCAAAAGGATAAATAAGTGGAGGGTGGATTTCTTTTCATTTTATTTGAAAGTGTTGGGTTATATCCTTCTGCTTTGGGGGCGTATGTTTGAGTCCCATCACACAAGAGAAATGGCAACAATTGCAACGTTCAGGGAAGTAGTCGTATCTTTCAAAAAGCGACAAAAAACACGGTACGAGATTGTCCAGCTACATATCCAACCATGCAAGCTAGCCACTCAAAATTACGTCGTAGTGTTCATTGTGTTGAAGCTGGATTGCATGATGGTTTCGACACGAGAAAGTGTTACATATTGCGTAGCATTGTATGAAATAAACTTGAGCCTTGTTAGTACAACAGAGATGAATGATGAAGCAGAAACCTTTGAATTTACTCTCCCACTACTGTGATGAATTCTTGGAAAGTTTCACGCCAAATTTTTTGATTGTAGCTGAGTCGACTATACGAATTTTTGGAATTGTATACTTATGACAAAGAAGTGGGCTGTGACTTCCACATTTTCATGAAATCATAATGCAATGTCAACAAATCTCAAGTTCTCAATTTTCCTTGATTTGCAGATATGCATGCATCAAGTTTGAACGAAACATTGTTGTACGGCATACACAAAAGATAGCAATATAATAGAAAGGTCGCCACTCTAAGGTGTCAAAATAATTTAAGATCTTCACGCCCAATAGCTTATTCTCACACTTAAATGTGCTGAAAACTAAAGCAGAGGCATATTCACGGACCAACTGTGTTCCGTCAATGGACAAACTTTAGTTATTTAGTGACTTTCCAAAATGAATCTTACATGGATGAAACCCAAACTAGTACAACTTCTCTATAGATAATGCATTCAACATGTCAGACCCAGACTCAGGTTTGATTAATTTACCCAATGTCATCGTACTTCAGTAATAAATCATACGGACAATACAAATCCCAAAATAGGAGGAGAATCCTTAATAAACCCGATGAAAGTTACGATGAATCCGCACAAAAGCTTAAACAAGGCTGTTTTACAATGCATATGCTATTAATGGTGTCAACTCAGGAAGATGTTGGATGATGTTCTTTCAAATATTTCAATTCCAATCTCATTTGTAAAATTTTAGTCTATGGATAATCCTATCATGCCAATTTGTAGTTAAGCTCGAAATGATATTTTAAAAATTAATTGACTGTCACCTTTCAAGATTCATTTGATTTCCTGTTTTTGATTGCTTCTTCAAAAGCAAAAATTCTGAATTGTCATTTCTACCAATTACAATCTTCCAATATCTTCCTTAATAAACCCTCTCAAAATTGTGTTTCAAGAGTACATTGCACTTTCCTTCTAAAGAAAATTGCTTCCTCCAAAGAGTTAGCTGGTTGGGCAGAGCCGAGTAAATCCAATCCAATGTAATAAAGGTGAAGGGAAGATGATCCTTCTTATTTTCCGAGATTCATTCGTCCCTTTCATTTCATATCATTTCAAGATATCAAGGATGGAGAAACAAGCGTTTGCTTTAGTGCTTATGACTCTTATCTCCTCTCTTGAAATGGTTGATGCCGACGAGCAACTTGCTTTAGTTTAGATGATACGAGTAGGAAAACACAAGAAACGAGGAGTGTGTCTACTCTTGACTCTATGTAAACAGTAATGGTCTGGTATAGCGTTGGGATTGTGGATGATAAAAGTTGATAAATAATCTTATCTTTTCTAAAAGAAGGGAAGACTATATTTCTGGCAGTCTCCCACCACCAGTTCCTCTCAGTATAAATATGTGAGACGAAAAAAAAACCTTTCTGTTTACACTACGACTTTCTCCCCAACAATGGACCGGAAACTGAGAGCCCCTCCTACTGAATCTGCGATCTGGCTCTGGAATTATTTACAATTGACATGCAATGCCCTCCGCCTCTTTACTCTAACTTCCTTCCCTAGTTCTTGTCCACTTCTCCGTTTTTATTTTTCATTTGTCTTGGTCACCATGCACATTTTGGCCAAGCAATGTGTGTAGAAAAGAAAAAAAACGAAAAAGGTTGGACGACAAGAGACAAGGGCTCTTGAGTTTGAGCTCAAGAAGACGTCGTCACATGGACAAGTTATATGATTTTCGCAGAGATTGCTCAGCACAAGCACGCGACTCTTTCTAGATGTTGGCACGACTGTGAGTAGTTGGATTGGCTCAAGTTTATCAGCAGAGATGAGAAGGAAGGCATTAATTTCATTTTCAATAAGGAAAAGAAAAGTTTTCTAAGAAATCTAGACACGAAATTCCAATAAAAAATAAATAAACTCCGAATTTTTAAGATACAAGGCACACAAGGAGAACCGTATTCGACTTACATATTGCATTTGACAGATATATGCAGGCTTACGGGTTATAATATTGTAAAACAGTTCCTTTGGATTGTTGCAAGCAAAAAGATGACAAGAGAGAATCCTACCAGAAATCCCTACGGGATTGAAAATGAGGAGCAGAGTAAAGGGTGCACGACCCAATGTGGACAAAGAAATGCGTGCGATGACAATATTAGTCAATGGAAAAGAGGAAATGTAATATGAAACACTTTAACATAAATACGTGATAAAATCCCCATTCTCTATCTGTTCAATGGTTCCCCATCCCTGAATAAGAGTGTGAATGTTATGCAGTAGTTGCACCAGGAGAAACGTTACCATTGAACAACGGCTTATCTGCACTCTGCACTTCATCGATTTACAATCCACTGCATTTTGTAGTGGCAGGGCTTCCCTGTTTTGTGTGGTGAAGAAAATCTGATAGATCTTGCTTAGGTTCAGATCACAATTTCATTGAAAACATTCCCTTTATCACATCCAAACTTGGATTCGATCCTATCTCTTTTCCAGAAGAGTGTGAATTGAATATCTTTTCCCCATACCGAGTTTGGCTATCATCCATCCTACATACTATCGTATCATATCACACCGCACACCCTCTCAAGAATCTTTGTTGGATCCAATCCGAAGCTATAACTACTTTTTTCTTGGCACAAAACAGGGAATATTGGACGGTAAGTGGAATGCAATAAACAATAACTGCAGGTTACATCTTGCCAAAACTATTTCAATAATGCTTCCTTCCTACAAGACATTAAATGATTCACACACGTTCATAAAACTGGTGGTAAAAAATCTTCAGATGTAAGCATTATATGTGGTGCAGTCTCCGGCTGGAATGTGGGCAGGTATTACTTCATTGCAGAAGTGTCGCATAGTCTCACAAAACTTCCAAATTATTGTCAAGAACGATTGCGATTTTCGTCTCTATCAAATATCATAACCGGGATGTACCACTCAAGCAACTGCAGCAATTGCACTTTTTTTCCTCCCCTCCCTTCATCAAACAGATGGGGTTGGTTGGGAGATGAAGGAACAACAATTTAAAACCTCAAAACTCGAGGGACTTTCTCCACTCTTTCTCCTCCTCCTCATTCGTCTGCTTTATGACAATAATGACATCCCCAGCAGAACTAAATTGCAGGCAGTGCATCTCGCCTGATTCAATCTGTAGCAAGTTATGCAGTTTTAGTTAAATGGATGTATTGCCTAGAGCCATGTTTAGGTTAGACGAATGGCAAAGTGGGGCCAGACTGAAAACCTATCTCAAACTCGATATGCCTTCCTTTCCCACACAAGCCAAGAATACATCAAGTAGACAACAGTGAGACGATCAGATTATGAGTTATGATCAAGGTTGAGTGCTCTGCTCATCGTTTCCTTTTCTTGCGCGTGATGCTTTCTCTTCAGAAAAAGATTCCTCCCCCTCTCTCTCTAGTTCCATTCATGAGATAATGAAGGTGATAAAATTTTTATTTCAGACACCCCACCGACTTTAAAACCTCCAGTACAGCCTGATATAGCCCGAGCCAGTTTGTTTGGTGATGCTTTTTAGCCTTCTGTCCTTGTCACTTAACCCTTTAAACCTCTCACAACCCCCTCACAACCCCTTCT
>JAAXNX010002688.1:0-12653 GCA_036491905.1 Folsomia manolachei
GAGTGAAATTGATTAAATGGTGAGACTACCACGGTTAGGGAACAAATAATGGGAAGCATGCCAGCCCTGTCTTGTCCGGCTTTTATACACATACTCACGAGCTATGGAGAAAAAAAACTTAATTGGGAATTCGAATCTCGAATTTGAAATCTTCAAAATTTATCTTAATGTGGCTCCCGTTGCGCTTAAATGACCATCCACAAATGATATGAAGAATGAGGGTGGGAGGATATAAGCATAATTCGATGGATGATGAGTGGAAGGAATTATAAGGAGTGGAGTTCCAACTGAGATTAGTATACTCATTAAATCTCATTAAATTATCGTTTTAAAACGATAATCCTTCATGGGAAAGTTATGCAATGATTTCGGAGGTTGAATTTGCAGGGTTTTTCTTTGATACTGGATACTGGATACTCTTTACAGAAATGATTTGCTTTGTAGTTGTATTTAATGAATGTCAAAAATTCTATTAATGAATTTCAGGTAAAACGACGAGTGGATTCAGCTTCGACTTCTTCAGGAGGGCAAAATCGAGAGCGGTCAAGATCTTCAAATCCTAACTTGAGCAGTTATAATGTGGAGTTTATAAATCCCAAGGGGAGAGACGATTCGGATCGTGGTGGGGGGTCTGTGGACCATACTGTCGCAGCAGGAGGAGGACCTGGGTCAGATGCCAATCCTGTGCCAGATGATGACTGGGTTTGGTTGACATCATATTCCAGAATTCCGGTGAGTGGATGAGAATTATGTTCATCTTAGAATAGCTTTTTATTTTTTGGCTTCGTCATAAAAATTCATGAACAAAAATTCATGGGGTGGATAGAATCTTGGAGTGGACTTGGCAAATTAAATTGAATTGCAATGAGAAAGTCGGATTTTTCTTATTTGTAGATCTTAACATAAAAATGATGAGTTGGCAACATCAATTTGAGATTGATACGATTATTAGATACAACACAGCATGTGCTATGCCAAGGATATTGTTTTATCAGAATCAATGTCCATCATCGGGAGAAATATTCGTGTAAGCATGTTAAAGAATTATGCTGTTTGCTACCCAGTTTAAACGAAATGTTCAAAATCCAAACCTTTTATTAACTACATCAACTACATAAGTATTTAGTGGGAAATAAAAACTACATATAATGTTAATTTAAAGGAAAGAGTAAAAGATTCTTTTACAATGTTCTATTTTAGCACACTTCTTGTGCTTTCCATTTCGTGGTATGTATCATAATTGGAAGAATTATTTTTTCGGATCGCATATATAANTAAGTATTTAGTGGGAAATAAAAACTACATATAATGTTAATTTAAAGGAAAGAGTAAAAGATTCTTTTACAATGTTCTATTTTAGCACACTTCTTGTGCTTTCCATTTCGTGGTATGTATCATAATTGGAAGAATTATTTTTTCGGATCGCATATATAACCACATCTTTTGCTGCAGTGACAATGATAAACGGGTGTTGGCGTGTTGTATGTGGTTCCATTCGTACATCCAACGTTCGACACCCCTAAGGATTGCGAACAAATAATTAGTCTCAAATTGAATCATGTTAAGATTACTACATTCATTCGTCACTTGCATTTTGACCCGGATGGGACGGTAGGTGCTGTACAATCTGTGAAAATTTAAGTGAGAATCAGAGTCATTTGTTAGCTAATACATTATTATCGAGAGTATGAGAAGGGTTAAATTACTATTTCCTGAACTCATCGGGGTACAAATATAGCCACAATATGACCAACAGTTGCAATGGGTTCCATTGGCATATAGGTCTTCCCCATGGTACAGTTTTGGTTCATGGTGTCTATGCCGCAAAAATAAAAATATCAAAAATTAACAAGTAAAAAGAACAATTAAGCATTTCTTTGACCACTTACAAGTTTGTCCTGTTTTAAGAGTGGGCTTAGCAGTGGTACAGTTAGCTTTGGCTAAACCAACTTCAAACAAACACATGAGAACGAGTCCCACCAGCAAAATATTATTCTGGATCTTCATTTTTCAAAATCTCAAAAATTTCCAAAAGATTGATTTTAGAAGTTGAAATTATTTCTTTAGATGTGATGATTCAATGGCATAGCGTGACTCGTTTTATACAAGATCCGTCCCGAATTGTGTCCGTGTTGATGTCAAATATAATGTATTGATTGAGTTCAAGGTAAATTAGATGAAATTAATGGCTAGGCATATCTGTTTGTGGTTTTGAAATTCCATAAAAACTACAATTCAGTTATATAACAGTTTCATTGAACTACGTTTTAATGATTAGAAAATACAGTTGCCTTCAAACTACTAATATGACAAAAACTGGATTTATATAATTATCAAACAATGACAGTAGCTTAGATGAAGTCATCTTATTCAGGAACATGATTCCATAACATTTATCATAATTTAGAATTTCGAGACATCGTTCAACAAGGCTATATAGACAAATCGAGGCCATTTTGTCATTGTAGTAAATCATCCTTGTCCTTGTCAAATTTTTAACAATTGGATGCTAATAATGCGTATTATATTTAATAATACCACTATCCGGAACCATATATTCATTGGACAAATTTGTATTTTATAGAACTAACCCAATCCTCGGGATCGTATTTTCTACCTAGGTATTCATACCAATTGTTAAAAATGTAGCGACTACAATTTCATCATTATAAGCAACACAAGCAAGTTGTAAGCCTCAACTAAGTCTGTCAAACAGAAACGGAGACATCTCAAACTCATGCCTTATACTATTATGTACATTAAAGACCCAGATTCGGTTCTGTCTCAGAAATATGCCATTCGAAAACTTGAGAGAAATCAAAACTTGTGAAATAATCCCCTTAATTCATTCTTCAGGGTGGTCCTCCCACTTCCACCCACTCACAAAGTGACGGAACACTCAAATAAATCTTGCTCCAACTCTGCTAAATCTCCTCTTAATAAATCAAACAACATCTCACCTAGGAAAAGAGGACACCTTTCCCAGAGTCGCATACTATTTGGTGGCTTGATTCTTTCGGGGTTAGTCAGAGCAGAAATATTTTATTGCTAGGACATGCTTGGAATTTTCTTGAAGATAATGATTTCTGCTCAAGTCCACCCCACCACTCCACCCACTAAGAATTTGATTTAGTTGGTTGGTTGATAAGACAAAAAAAAACTTTTGAGACATTTTACTGGATTGAGTTTTCTGAGAACAGAATTTCTACTGGTATGTAAATGCGGCATGGTACAAAGAAACCATTTTTGAATCAATTTTATTTTCAAGCCAGAAAATTTCATTGGTTTGCTAATGGATTCCTTCCGTATTTGGTATGTATAGTTGATGAAAAGGAATAGAACTGTTTTTCGTCGATATTTTAGGCCCTTTGTTGCAAGTTGCATACAAATTCGAGGATATTTCTATCCTCAGAGTATTATTCCCTCGGTAGCAGAACATTAAAGGTTTTAAAAGCCAGTTTTAAAGGCTGTAATAAGAAAACATTCCGAAATTTAGTTCATCAAACCAGATTCAATTTCACTATTTTGCTTTGTCCTCATTCTCTAGCTTGCATTCTAAACATTCTATTCTACCCAAGAGCTTGAGATGTGATATGAATGCATAAGTAAGGTGGGTTGAGCCTAGGACTGATCACAGAGTTTAAGCTTATATTATTAGATTGGTCGGCTTATGAAGCTACTTCACTTCCTTTGACAATATCGACATTCACTACTTGACTCGACATCCTCCAGGAAAAGGATCCAATATCAATAATCTCCGTAGTAGCTACGTTATTCGGTTATTCCTATTCCTAGGCAATACCCTACAACTTTCTCAGAAAAAGAAAGAAAGCACGGATGATGGAACCAAAATTCTTAAATTTAGTCTCAAGTCAAGTATTCCTCTTCTACTGCAGTGCTCTCCTATTCGGACGAGGTTCGCTATTAAATTAAATTGAGCCGTGCATTCGGTCTGTCATGTTGGTCTTTGGTCGGTATGGGTCATTCGACACGGCTGGGTGGGTGATGTTATGGGATAAGATGACTCTTTTTTCTTTAGTTCCTCCGTCCGTCAATTCTACTCCATTCTATTCAAGAATAGGATGAAAGGGTTTGGAAATTTGGCTCAGTGGCGTGGCGATGCCTGATGTATGTGGTAGGTGTACGATTTGTTATTTAGGGTTATAAAAACAAAAGTCAACTTTTTCAGTAGAAAGTCCAACCCGACCACGTTCACTACAACAATGCTTTCTTCGGATCCATTTCAAGTCAAAGGCAAGGCATGTAAGGGCAAATGGACGAGTTCAGTTCAGTTTTGTGAGTGAAAGCATTTCACTTTCACTGGCCGGATAAATGAACGGTTTGGGAACACTAAGCGAATAAAGATGTGTTTCAAAGGATCAAGTGCTCTCATTTCGCAAAGACTTAGATGGATCGGTCTTTTTTCGAAGCTAAAAGGTTGACACTCTCCAGCAGACTGAATTACAATTCGGGAATGTATTACAAACACAAAACGTCTTTTGTGCAGAAAGTAGAGAAACTGGGATGGTTTAAATGATCCTTTCTTTTCGACATCACTATCACCACCACATAGCTCTGTGCTGTGTTTCTCAAATGGTTGGTTAGTCAATAGGAGAAAGGTCTAAGATGGTTCTTGTACGAAAAACTCCTCTAAGGACTCCTTGCTGGATTATTAGCCCTGCCTGGTGCACAATACTAAAGGAGCAGTCTGTACTTCGGTTTTCTATTCGTGTTCTGCTTTCTCTCCCGTTTGTCGACTAAAAGTAAGAAAAGAGAATAGCGATAAGATACAATACGATGCAGAAGTAACCAGCTTTTAACGTGTATCAGATTTATGCCCAAGGGATGCTATTAAAATCCCGACCAGATTGTTAGTGGATGAAACTGCAGTAAGAGGCAAGTAACGAAAAGCAAAGCACTGGCAATCTCAATCAGATTGTTGAGTAGAGTTGGTTGGTTTGCTGAACTGAGAAGCAATGAAATGAAATAAATGAACAAGTTCAAGTTGTTGCTTCTACAGAGAATTTCTTTGAAATTGAGGAAGAAAGAAAAACTCAACAGTAGGACTAAAAAAGATCAGTTTACCACATTTGCAAGCAAGATCTCCTTAAATTCCCTTTTATCGGTGGAGTTCATCCAGTTAGTAAAAAAGAGCCGAAGAGGACTACTACTTACTTATTGTGTAACTCACTGCCTGCTGTACAAGATAACTTTCCCGAAAAACCCATAAAATTGACAGACAGTAGCAAATAGACTACATCCAACCCAAATTCACTGACTACATGGATAACTTACCATTTTTCTGAGCAGGAACGGAATGGGATTGTAAATCTTTTAATCATTTTAAACCCCTGCAGTCAATCTGTTAGTATTCTTGTGTACTTTTGTCTGTTCATGTTCCTGAATTTCGTACTACAATACTGATGTGTTCTTGTGGATATTGGAGAATTTAGCCTAATACGCTTCTCTTCTAATGTAACAAGCAATATAAGATAGCTTGCAAAGGCACAAAGTTTGCAAAATTGTTCCTTTATAACTTTGGTACTTTTTTAGATGTCTATGGTTGGAAGTTTTATTCAATTTACGGCAGTCATTCAAAATTTTGAAGTCTTCATCATACAAGTTAACTTTCCATGTACGCATATCAACTTTTAAACTGACAAGTAAATCCAAGAAACACGAAAAACTCGTTATTTTCTACGTATGGGCCAAAAAAGCCAAGCGCTAATTTTCATGCTCCAAATTCATCTACGCCTTTTAACAAGATTTTCCTGGAAATAGTTCAATTTACTTTGAATGGTATCTTACTGAAATTTCCGAATCGGAATAATGGTTCGTGCTTTCCATCTGCTTTTGCGACTAGCAATTTAAAAAGTAACCCGTCCTCTATGCAATCCATAAAAATTCCATAAAAATGAGCTAATCAAATAACCAGCTCTTCTTTTCGATTCAAAGAAATGTAAAGCAACGTATGTCATTGTAGCTCAAAGTGCTTTTATTCCGCCGTTCATGAACCATTTGCGAATTTAGTTGGATTCAAATTTGAATTGTGAACATCACGTTCGTCCGCTGCTTCATTTGAATGAAACATTTGTATTCTCCTTGTAAGACAATACAAAAGGAAAGCTTAGCCCAACTTGGAGTAAAAGTAATGGAAATGAAAAGCCAGCAAACTGAACCGTGTGCTAAAATTTAGTGTGATAGAAAGTAAAATGCTGGAATATTTGAAAATTGCATTCATTTGGAATATTGAAATTATTCAGACACGCTCTCCCTCATAGAGATTTACAGAACATTATAGAATAGCTGGAAAGGAGGAGCCATTAAATTTCCATTTCCGGATGAAATTATTGAGAAAAGTTGGAATTTGCTTGGAATATAGGGATTTAAAACTGTATAGAACTGACAGCTATTACAATTTTATTTGAATGCGGTACGTAAAAGGCAAGTCACTCGAGAAGGAAGGAATAGCTATCCTACACAAATGTATGCAAATTATTGGTACCGTTTGTACAATGGAACGAGTTTTAGCTAGTATAGCATCCAGCATATGTCCATACAAGCGATCCCGTGGAATGTGGCAATTTCCATTGTTCCCTTCTGTTCTGTTTCTAGTTTTCATCTCCCATACTGCGAATTTTGTGTCTTTTCCTTCCGCTCCATTCTTTTACAATTATTCGCAACTTGGTGTAGGTTGGTTGGTTCACATATCCCCACGTGGCACACATTCAAACTGTTCCACATCGTCCGTATGAATATTGTACAGCCATATTTTACTCTTTGGTAGGATCAGTTGGCCAAAAATAATGGCACCCATATATTTATGAGAAATATGTTACATTTCCCTATAAAATATTACTCCCAGTCCCGCTCCCTCGATCTTCTCTGAGAGTTGTACAAATTCGAAACTTTTATCAATTTGCACATTATGTACTGTTACTGTTTCACAAATTACAATCCTTCGCACGAGCCCATAAAATTTTCCCGTTCTGGATTTATGTCTGTGGAGGAATCCCATAAAAAGTGAAATACAGATACCAAACTCGGAATCATGTGGGATTTCATCAGATGAATTTTTCGAAATCCTCACTTCTCATTCATTCTCATCTCTCTGGCATTCATTCGCTGGTGCAAATTCCAACCAAACAGAGAAACCAAATAATATCCCATCAGCGACGAGGTTTTTATATCTAAAAAAACGTAAGCTACCCAGAATTTTGAGATATATGCATTGTGCACTAGAATGGCTTCGGATACCATCCAAATTCCGAGTACTATTCCCACTGCCAGCTTTCGTGACAATCTGAATGTTTGCATATGCACACTTTTTTAATAATGAAACCAACATTTTCTGCAAACTATAGAGCATATTCCAGTACATGCAATATTTTTTGTAGAATCCTCTTATAGAACGGAATGAAATGTGCATTCAATTCCGCAAAGTTCCAAGCTTGGTTAGCTCAAAGGTACTGATAAGGTGCGAATAAGGATACATCACACAGTAAAGTAAATCCAATTTTATGGTAATCTGGGGTGTCATTCGATATTCAGTGGTGTTCACATCCATCCAGTCAGATGGCTGGCTGGATTTTATTCAATCACACATCTAATCTTTGGAAAGTTCTATATTCCGCTTTGAACTCAATACCCGAATGTCCTGGCTGTTGCTACTTTCCGGAAGTGAAAGTGTTGGCGCTTTCCCCTATATTTAGTTGGTTGCGTAAGGAGTTGTATGGAAATTTTGAAATTGAACGGACTTGCGATTGCAAAACGGAAACAAGTCTGCAAGATACCACCCGAGTTGGAGGCTAGAAGTGGCAATAAACTCGAAAAGTATGTATTACATTTCTACTTTCTTCCAAGAATCTCATAAAATGTCACTTTTAAAAATACATGACTCCATTTGGCATGACTTCACGAATATTACGAGCTGAACGTGAGGTTGTGGGATTTGCAGACGTGTGGTTTGTAAGTAAACTGTACGTAAACTAAGGTAAAGCACCACCGACCTAATATTATGAAATTGACTGGTGTGGCAGTGGCAGCTACCCCGGGGCCATGACAAGTCTACCACCCATGCATATCAGTCCATAAAAACGCCTTGAATTTGCCCACGTGTCAAACGGGCCACTCCCGAATGGTTCAATTACACCAGGCTAGCCTCCAATGTAAGTTTAATGTTTTGGTGTAAAATTTATAGACGATCTTGAAAGGATTTGTTTAATTTGCAAAGTTCTCTGCCATGCAGCAGGATTACTTACGGGAGAGGGATTTAAGGTCTGGCTTGGCTTGGTTTGGCTTGGCTTCTCGTCTCTGCCTCGACTTCAATTTGCTTCAAGTCCAATAATCCACCCAGAATAAGACCAACCAGCCAACTTGTCCAAAACTTATGTACAATTCAAGCCACCGAGTAAAGGCCCCGCTGTCTTTCTGTGTTCATTACCTGTCTAAACGTCCCAAATACCCACCTTGAGGTACTGTAAAGCCACCAAGCAAATAATAAAACACACGTCGCAGTAAAATAAGCCTCGCACTTTTATTTTAACTGAGAACCACAATTGCATAGGCGCTATACGGGGGCTTAATTTTATGTTGTAAAATACACACACAGCAACCAGCGAAATGAACAACTTTATTTTATTTTATGGCAGAGTTGCATTAAGTGTTTCGTCTTGGGCTGCCCAGCTACTGGTACGGCTGGGGTAATAAAATAGAATAATGCAAAGAAAATAAAAAAAGCTATTTTCTTTCTTTGCATTGTATCTTGTGTGGTTGGTCGGGAAATGAGATTTACAGATCTTTCGCATCTCACAAAAACAATGCCTAACAGTAATTATTTAGTTTAAACGACCCAAAACAAACAAGTGAGCCTCTAAATTGCAGGAAAGAGTGGTACAGAACTGTGCGGTTTGTTTTCATTCTCCATGGGTGTTAGTAATGCATGTATAAAGAATGAAACACTAGATGAGACATTGGCAGAAGCACAAATTACGGTTTTACAGACCTTAACTTTAAGTGCAAATATAATGGACTTTCTCCAGTGACATCATCTCATTCATCTTTATTACCAAGCTGACTTTACGCCAAATTAATAAAAGACTTCAATCGTTTTGTGGAGAAAAACCCTGACACAAAATCAACCGTATAAGTGATGGATAAGACAGGAGTGGAGTGCACTCCCAGAGATAATTACGATTTACAGCGCAACTAAACTGAGAATGAAATTTTGATGGAACATAAAATTATTTAGGGTCACCTTTTTCGCCTTCAACCTTCGTTTGACATCACCTGACCCACTCCTAAAATAATGGGGTCTAAACTATACTCGAATCTTATTGTTATCGCTTACCATATGGATCCACTTAGTCTGAAACTGGGCAACTTTTAAGGACATTTTTCCAAAAACGATAAAATATGGATAGTAAATGGATATCATGCATAAGCCACTCGAGCTCAATCCGCCCATGCTTTTAAGGTAAATCAAATCCCATCGTCATCCTTTGGAACACAAATGAAACAAAATTGCCTGTTACATACTTTTAGTGTTTGAATTATGATGACAAAAATGTGTCCCGTTTCCACCCATACAGGGCATGATATGATAGTTATGGTATGTAATAATATATGATTTTGCATGGTGACTGAAAGAATATACACGTTTTACCATGGAATATGCAAATATCGGGCTAGTTTTGTTTGCAAACTGGTGAGTTTAGCACAGAAACTGTTTTAAGATGTTAACCTAGTTATGCCGTAAAGGGTATGGAATTTCTTTGTCATATGCAAGAATTTAGAGTAAAATATAATGTTACGTTTTATGTCCACAACTCCCTACATATTCATATATGGTTGGTTTATATAATGGGAAAAGTTTGACTTTATATTTCGGATCATGAATGTTTGATTACCTCATTGCCTTCAGATTTTGTCCAAGAAAACGTCCAATACTTTGAAGGTACCTAGTAATCATGGCAGGAATGGTTTGTTTCTGTCCAAAACTTAATGTATGTTCAAAAGGTGTTGTATCTAAGTTTACGGAACTTTAAACATTTATAAGACTATCTAAAGTTTTCATGAAATTGGCGTTTGTTTTATTCCAATCTCAACTTACAGCAGTAGACATAACCAAGAATGGCTGAGATGAACAAGAGCAATGGTATTACATACTTAATCATCTTTTAGTCTTATATTTTTAAGCAAGTGCTTTAAAATTCACCCAGAAGCTAAATGGAAATACTTTGGTAGTCCAGTGTATTCAAATTAGTTGTTTGAAACAAACAACTTTTTTGTGAGTGAAACACTCACAAATCCAAAACAGGGTTTACTCAATTAATATTAATTGCTAAAGTTGGAAAGTTTATATAGCTTTTGCAAATAATATTACAGCGAGGTTGTCATTCATTCATTAAATATAGACAGATGGACAGGCAGACACACTTCATTCACAACATGGAATTCCTTTTCTGTTGCACAAATTTACTTTGGTTGTTAAATTATTCCCATTTTGGAATGATCCCAAAGTAACAGCTTTTCCACCTTTGCTACTACATTCAGAAATATGACATAACCATATTTTGAGTATGACACCAGCAGAAGGTGTGCGAGGGATGTTGATGTTTAATACAATTGCCCGAGGAAAGATTAAATCATCAGAATAAGCTTCAGCACTGTGTTGCCTGAAAGTTGAGTTTTTGTTGACAAAAGTTGTAAACAGAACGTATTAAAGATTACAAAGGTTAAACTTACAAAGAATAATTAATTATGGCTGAACATGCGTAACACTGGTGTTATTTTATTGCTTGTGTAGTACTGCATTAATCCAGTTACACAATTTCGGGGCTGACGAAGGTTCTTTTGTCGCATTTTCTGTGTAGTAGTTATTTTTTTGACATTTGACTTGGTTTACAAATGACAAGAAAATAATTGTAGGTCTGTCATTTGGGCTTGATATTTCGATCGATTTATTACTGGGTTTGACAAAACAATTTATTTTTGCACAAAACAACCTATGTTCAGTTTTGCACCTTCAAGGATTTTTTGAAACAAGCTACCTTACGCTTGAAGTTTGCCAAAAAACTTCGCTTTAACATCACATGTAGGATTTTTTCTATTACATAATTTTTATTATTAAGAAAACGTATAACATTCCTTTCAACAACTTCAATAACTTTGTTTCGTTTTTGTCACATCTGGAAACGACTGACGATTTAGAATGTTTTAAAACATAAAATAGAAAATTTGTAATAACATCAACTATTGTACTTCCAATAAAAGATTGGAAAAAATACTGCATAACCATCTGCCTCGACGTTTGCCTTTGTCTGAATTCATCGAGAATTTAGAAACGAGGAATATTGGAATACTTTTTTTGTAAAAACGAGAAAAGTTCATACAACGAAGCAATTTGCAAGCTCTTTGTCCTCCTCTTTGTCAACTTGAGTTCAAATATTCACCTCTTTTTTCAAATCACTTCCACTTTGTTCACTTGTTTGCTTACATGTTTTTTATAAGAAGGCTGCTCCTGATCTCCTTGGGAGTTGTGGTCGATAAATGGTTAGTATCTGTTTGTTGTACATTTTATAGGTATTCTGCTCCACATGTTTTTTTTCAGATCATCACAGTGAATTGCACAACTTGTCAATTTTGTTGGGCTTCTGTTTTCTTTGAACATTTTAAAATTATTTTCATGAAAAAGCAAATTATATGAAATCAAAGTATATTTCGTTGTTTGATTAAATATTTGGTCATTATTCGTCCACCTACTTCACTTTAAGAGAAATACTTTTCTGTAATCAAAGTTCTTGGCTCGCAACTCCGACTAAAATTAAAATTAATGAGAGTAACTAACTTTCGACAAAAATACGGAAAGTTGCAATTTCACTTGCTGCATGTGGATACAAAGAAAGAAAGTCCTTCTTGATTCCATACTCGATTCGCCATGACAAGGACAAAGTCACTCTAGTCACCAGCCGGAATATTGAGAAGAGCAAAAAATTCATTTAGTTTCAGTTTCTTAGAACTCTCAGCCTATACAAGTGCACCACGGCTCTAGTTGTTGATCCTGAGATGATTATGATAAAAAAGAAAGTGTAATAGAGCGAGGGGGAGCTTTTAATTTGGCGGAGCCTTTACTTTCACCATTGAATTGAACGCTATTTCTTTTCTCCACCAACAAAAACCAACCGGTTACTGACTTGGTGGAACATAGCATTATGCGTATAAAAAGAAAAAAAAGTTGAATAAGAGTGGAAATAAGTCTCGGAAAAAGCCCCTTATTCTCCCGTTGCGTTGCAGTGAGTTTGCCATAATACTGAATTGCTGAAAGGATTAATTTTTATTTCTTTTTCTCTCTACTTTGATTACGAAGGAGACAGCTAGCAACGCATTTAATGTGAGAAGATGCCACATTCGATTCGACATCCATGCCTCATGCTGTTTACCACGCTTTCTTTCATCAAACTAAGCAACTCAACTCAAATCTAGGAGTGAAAGTATTTATGTATGTACTGATGTATAGTGCATGAACAAATAAGGGCGCAACAAACGATTCCTTTTTAAAAAAACCTCCAGTGCAGCATCATATAGCCCGAGCCAGAGTGTAGGTTGTTGTTGACGCGTTTAACAAAGTGTTCAAATCATTCACAACAACCAAT
>JAAXNX010002689.1:0-12652 GCA_036491905.1 Folsomia manolachei
AAATAAGGTATAAATTGAGTAAAACAATTACGTCTGAAGAAGCTATGTTTGTATAATTTTATGCTTAGAATTGGTTGGACAGAGATAGCAAGAAATAACTCTGATGTCGCTGACATTGTGGAAAATAAGATAAACAAAATGTTGCATTCTGTTGATTGAAAAATTAGGAAATATTCCAGACATCTCAAATTATTAGCAAAAAACCTTTTATGCACGTTTCCCGAAGTGGTAAAAACCATTATGCCAATACTCTGTCCGTTTGTCTGTTGGAGTTTATTTAACATGTAACTTTCACCAGTTTGGATAGATACCTTATTGCACCTGTCATGTTTTGATAAACTTGGAATATTGGTTTACGTTAGAGGCCAATCGAATGAGGTGAGCAACCAGCAGAACAGAATTGTATTTCTTGTTTGCTTTTACTTTGCTGGGTTGCATAATTTTGTAACAAGGATTTCTGAGTGACTAGTAGCCTCTTGCATATGCAAGTAGATAATTGTATGCGCATTCTATACTCCATCAGCGAAAAATTGTTGAAAAGAAAAATAATCAAAACGCAGTTGTATCAGTCCGCATAAGGAAGTTTTAGTTTATCTGCTCATAAACATTACCACCGTGAATAATGGTAGTCAGTATGCATATTGCATAATATTCTTTAACGTTGAACTTTCAACCTTCAAATTTTAACATCATTTTATAAATTTTAGAAGCACATCATCTCGACGAAAACTTACAAATTAGGAATATGCAATTAATTGCTGTTCTCATTGAAACAATTGTAGCCTAGGTGGAGAACATTTATTGTGTACTGTGCTACTTTTTCTACACATCCAACCTACTTCCACCCTGTATGAATTATTGATGAAACCATTAGTGTCTCGCAGAATAAAACAGAGCACTCCAAATTCAAATCCGAACTCATGCAAGCTAGTCAAACAGTTCTTATTTCTCTTTTTGGCTAAGCCAATTGTGTATTTGTCGATATACATAGACCACGCTTATTGAGAAGGATAGACTGCAGAAAAGCAACACGGGATGATACAAGGAAGGATAAGAGAAAATAAGAGCTCTGGATTGATTTGTTTGAAAAAATGCGAGTGGAGGGAGGGATTGAGCGAAGGTACAAAAAAAAGAAAATGTTCGTGTGCCATTGGTTTGCTATTCCGCCCTGTCCATCCGTCACTCATCCCATTGAACGTCAACATCATTTACATAATCCAACACCGCACACGTGCACCTGGCTTGGGCTTTAGTTGGCACTTGTCATACTCTTTGGAAACTGCAAGTGAAAGTACTCGAGCTGAAAGCCCACTACATAGTTTTTGGAGAGTTGAGTTTCAGTGTTCTGGACATTGCTGTATTTTTAATGACATTAATTAGAGTCTCGGTGTAATTATAAAATTGCGCAGTTTTCGGAAAGTACTTCCATTGGCAAAGCAATGTTAGCGTATGTATGTCTAAATCAAAGAGAAAGTGGAATTTGCACCAATTATGTTGTTATAATGCGTCTAGGAAATATTTTTCTGGGTTGAAAACTGAACTTCGCCGGAAAATAGGCAGTTTTTTAAGTGCCAAAGAATAGCCAGACACGAAATAAAAGCCACGTTTGATTTACAGACATGATAATCATACTGTCCAGGATTTTCCATTAATAGCTCAATCGGAAAGGCTATTAATGCCGTCGTCCTTTTATCATCACGCGAGCATAAACAAATCAATCACGCTGGTTTTATATGTTTCAAATATTCGCATGAAAAATGGTATACGAAGTTGTTTATGCACTAGAACTTTAGTGATTGTGTTTCTACAAAAGGAAATTTTTAATAAAAGTCCGCAATTAAATTATTCAAGTTGAGTACCAAGTTTACAATTCCTCGTGATTTACCAAAAATGTTCTTGCTTTGTAACAATAGAGTATATGTTTTTTTATTAAACTTTTCAATAAAAGTTTAAAATGAAGGATTAATAGCGATAAACCTAATTGAAAAATCGTGTCAAAAGCTGTCATGCCTTCAAGTATGCAATTTTCTCCATCTGTTGTAAGCAGGGTTTCCCGAAGATCTCATTACGAGTGAAATTTCTGAGTTTCTTACAATCCATTGGGCTTGATCTATGTAACAAGTTCGAAAGGCTCCTGGGAATCTGCAATTTGCAAAGTCGTGCTGAATCAATAACTCAGATTGCTAATTTTGCCTTAAAAAACTTCTCAAATGTAGCATTTTGACTTTGATGAAAGCAATAAAATTAAATGAGCTTGTCACTCAAGTTTTAGCATGAAATAAATATATTGAAACACAAAAACGATTGCAATGTTCAACCTGGGTTGATCTGTCCGTGAAATTATTTATGCAAAAGGTAAAACAATTTTTCCAGTACTCAGGCAAAATTTTAATAATCTCACTTTCAGGTAAGAAATTTACAACAGCAAAGTTCAAGTCAGCAGCAGCATGCTGAATACAATAAACGTAATCCAGTAATTAATTACAGAAGCAAAAATTCGTTAAACAAAAAGTCTGCAGGTTGGTAATTAAATCCCCAAAAACTAGTTTTTTAATGCACACTTTAGTTCAATTTGACAGCTAATTTAAAACCTTGCCTGCTCCGAGATGACGGCTGAGCTTGATTTTTAACAGTTTGCCTGTAAATTGCAAAAAGATGTCAATCAATTTATAATCCTAACAACAATTTTGCATAATATTTATTTGTTTCACCTTACATTTACCACGATAGACAATTTACAATTCAAATTAATTAACTTCAAAATTGTTTTAATAAAATCATTAAATAGATTCTGGTAAGAATTTTAATGTACAAATTAGCATGGTTAACAGAGTTTCAATGCCGTGTGAATAGCCACAATTAATTAGCATAAATTAAACTGGAATTTGTTGATTTTATTTCCTTGGCTTAGAGTGCGACTTTTTTCAATCATTGTACTACAACCAAAAATAAGTAACTGGCTTACTCACAATGCAGCCGACAAAGTAAAAATTCTTTTGAAAAGCTGAATAATTCGGTGGGATTGTAGTACAAAATCTGTACAAACATTTCATTTAGTGCTGCAATTAACACGTTTGAATTTACAAAATATCTGTTAATTGATTGGATTACTTTACGATGCTGTCGATGCTTTATCCTATATTTTATGTATGTCCCCCAACTCAACAAATTTCATTCAATTTCTTTGTAAGGTTTGAATTTTGAATTCTTCTATACAATGTACACCTTGATCCTGGCATGATCTTGTAGGAGCGCTCTCTTTTCTTCAATATAAAGCAGCTCATGTCATCTCTACATGTTGCTAAACAATGTAAATTGATGCTGCAGTTGTTCGTGCAATTCGCCGCAGTTCGCAATCGAATCCTTTAATGAGAATCTTTTCCAGGCGGAATTTAACACGGTGCGGTGAAGCAATCATAACAATATAATGTAAGTAGAGTTGTACCACGAAAGGCCAGGACAACAGTGTTGTGTCCGTGTCATGCCATAATGTTTAAGTAATGATGTGGCTTTGGTTTGGCTTTGATGATGAGATGAGATCTCATTCGCTTCGCCGTCTTACTAATGAGTCCCTTTTCAGTACAATTTTGTAACAAATAGTTCAATGGGAGAATGGCACTGTAAATCTAACCTGCGCTGATGCATGACTGTAGTTAGGTGGAATGGATAGATTCAAATGTTTTCCAGTTGAATGACTGAATGGTTTACTACAATGCGGAGTTAATGAAATTGCCGGAATTCAGGAAGAAAGTTTGATAAATAGGAATTTCATTATTGTACAATGCAACGATTGGTTGGTGAGGTGAACTTATTGAACACTTTGAAATTATGCTTGGGTATTCAAATAAGTATATATATGCTGGTGGTACATTTATAGCCTGAAAATAAGAAACATTGTTTCAACTGAGGTTTTTTAGGTTCCTAGCTTCTGTTACTGAATGAGAAAATTGTCGCCTTCTTGCACTTTTCCCACATTTGTCACTCCACATCCACAACTCTGCCGAGCTGTTGTTCCCTTCCATTAATTTGCCTCCATCCAAACCAACTGGCTTATTCAATGTGTTACCTATCTGACTTTGTGGCATGGCGTGGCTCATTTCATTCGAGTTGAATTAAAAATGTGAAAAAAAGTTCAAGTAAGTATGTACTGGGACAGAAACCTTAAAAAATTACCAGGCGTTAGTTACATTACAGCAACACGAAAAGAAGTTTGTCATCCTTTTCCTCACTTCTTGGTTTGTCGGTGGGTGCTGACGCTGAGACACTTTCCGTGTACAAAGCTCATAAAACTCGTCGTAAATCAGGTCCATTATTTCCCTACTTTTTGTCATTTGTTATCTGTCAGATAAAGTGGGAAAAATTATGAGTTCTAGTAAAGCACAGCTACAGCATGCTTCTGATGTGTTTCTCTCATTTGTCTGCCCCCGCAGAGAGAGTTAGACAAAGTAGAGTAGAGTATCTCCAGATATGTGCAATAGCGGAATTACAGAGAAACAGGCAGAGAAATCGCAAATTCGACGTTGAAAAAAACAAGAAGTTCCAGATTTTTTCCTGGAAGCTAACTCGACCAACATATGGATATAGCTCCTTGATCTATGGTTTCCAAAAACATTCTACATACACACAGAGACATTGAGAGGAAATATATGTCCTTTATTGACAAATTATTGGAATTCCAAGAGCTTGGACAGTCACGAGTGAATTGGGACTTCTGTCTGATCTCGCTTGCTTTCTCGTTGAAAAACTGATTAACGGACTACGGTCGTATCGGGCCTTTGTTATTTATGTGAGAGTTTTGTCCACTTTCTTGTTGGTTGTTGTGTCTGTTCTTTTCTTGGTATTTGCGCTGTCAAAAATGATTGCTGATGCTGACATACATTGTCTGTCTTTTCAGAGATGAGATGAGAGGAAAAGAGCAAAAACTACAACACACATTTCCATGCTTCTTCATTTTTCTTTTTGATTTTGATTGGGTGACATTTCTCGGACTCTCATGGTTACATTGAAATCATGTCTCGGGTCAAACCTTTGACTAAATCTATCTTGAACATAAAGCGAATGGCTAAAATGACAAATAGAACTCATTTCTTAAGCATCAACAAAACATTACCAGAAGAGAAGATGATGACCAAATAGGCACATGCAAACATTGGTTGGCTTTTGTGGCTGTGACTTTGGCCTTTTAGCTATTCTCTGAATTTGACCTAAACTTTGATCATTTGATTTGATGTTTTTCTACACAACTTTCTCTGCCCCTTTCAATAAAATGGGCAATTGATTTTATTTGTGTTTGATGCGGGTTAGCAGCACAAAAAGAAGCCATAGCGTAGCAGTCAGCAGTCATTTTATATTTGAGTAATTCGCATGTACAAAACGAGTACAACAAAGAAACGTCAAATCAAAAGCTTTCTCGATGTCCTTTAAATGTCATCACTCAACCGCGTTGTACCACAGGAACAAATTGCTGGTTTCCAAATTATTTGTTCAGTTTTGGTCAATGAATTTCACAAAGCAGTTTCACTTCATACATGAAAATATGCGTTAAAAGGGCAGTAGTTTTGTACGGTTACGACATATAATAGTCAGTTGAGTAAAGAATCATTGATTGTTGCCGCGGTCATTCTACATATTTGACCAGTGTCACCGACAAAATTTTGTTGATATGCGGTTTACGCATATCAACTTTTTTTAGAGTTTTATGTTTACCCTTAGAAAGTTTCAAAATTTCTGAGAAAGCATGAAATAAATCTTTAAAAAGCTAAGAAGATGCCATTCATCTGAAAGTTGGTGGCTTTTTTCTGGATTTTACGGACAGTTCCATAAGTATCATATGAATGTGAATGTGAATCGAGCAAAGCGATGCAATATTTTGGAGTTGATACTTGTATTCAAAATTGTTGGCAATCCACGTGCCCAAAGTCTAAGGATTGTCCCACACTCATACTACACAAACTAAAGTACAATACAACTCTCGAGAAGGACGAGAGGGCTTTAGTTGTCGAGTAAACTGGCCGGAAATGGCGTTATTTCCTGAGGCTTTCCCTTTTCAAAGTTGAGCCTGTTCGAATAGTAGATGCAAGTGTTTAGGCGAAGGACTGAAGAGGTATTATAGATATATTATTATAATGCATGATATGATATGATTGCGAGGATCGGATTGGTTAAGTTGCTTTACTTACTTGTGATTGAGATGGGAAGTGACAAGAAAAAGAAATATGGGAGTTAATATTAAGCTTTAAAATGTAAACGTACGCAGAAACACACATGTTTGAATCTCCAATAAAATGTTTGCATCTCTTCCCATCTTTTGAGACATTTCTCATGCCAACTAAATAATACTGATGTGCTAGTTCTACCCTCAAGTCTTTTCAACTGGCTTCCCAACATAGGAAATTCTTATTAGACTGAATATTTATAGTGAGAGACCGACAGTATATCACAGCCACTTCTTCGATAGCATTTTTACATTTAAAGTATGAGAAGAAAAGTTTGATGTGTTACAAGTAAATGTATAGCAGTGCGTATAACCTATATGTAGCAGAATTTAATACAAATTTGAAGTTGAAGGGTTGCCCTTTTTGGCCATCACAACGTACGTTTTGAATGAAAACAAGGTTTGGATGCCTGAAACTGAAAAAGAAAGCTGCTCTATTTGGTCGTCCGTTCTGCTCCTGGTTTTACGAGCAAAGCAATAAAGAAACTTTTTTATGGATGGAAATTGCACTGCAAAATATGAACTATGGACTCGTTACACACTTTGTAATGTGATGTTGCGTTGGTTGCTTATCCTTGGTTCATCTGTGCATGAATATACATATGTGCATGAGCTGGGCAGACTTTAGAAATATCTAGGATGTAATTTTGCATCAAAATCATCTATCTCTTTGTCATAAAATAAATGCGTTATATATTTCACATGTACCAACCACACCACGCGGATTGTGTTGAATTATTGTTGAAACATCTAAGGTTGAAACGAAATGTAAGTCTATTTTACCTCCTTATCCACCGAAATTGAAAGGGAATTCATGTGTCTAAATTTTTCACATGGTATTACGGGTTGGAAATTTCTTACCCGTTTGAGACACAGTTTTCAAAATTCTAAACATTTCCTCTGTATCTTAGAACCGAAGCGATTGAATTTTGTGCACTCTCCTTTCTTCGTTATTTGCAAAAGTTTGACACTTTGCTTTTTTCGAATTCGACGCATTTGAAAAAGTCGAAACAATTCCCATTCGTGTCGAATCGACAATCGGCATACATGGTTTTTCAACTGTTTTGCAGCCTACTGCTCCCCGTGTTCATTTCCTTCGAGAACAAGTTTTCATCTTCAAAGAGAAAAGTTTGATTTAGAATTTAGAATTTTATACACTTCCCTCCCTCATTTCTTCACTCTATCTGCCACACACATAACAGTCAAGAATAAGGTATTGAGAGTGTAGGGCTCTAATATATGTGTGTGGATATCTAGTATGGGTAAAAAAAAAGACCAAAAAGTTTGGCAAAGTACACGTTTCCAATCTAACCTCACTTCACTCATGTAAATACGAAATGAAAGAAAGACGAGGGTTTTTTAACCTTTTTCAGTTTCTGAGTTTGCTTATATCTGTTTTGCTTGCACTTTAAGTTGGCAATTTACCTTCCATACGCGGTTCCTTTTGGGGATACAATTTCTACTCTTTATTTCTTCTCTGTATTTTGCAAAATTGGTTGGTTGGTTGGTGATTGTTTGCACTGAATCAGAATGAACAAAGTGAAAGTAAAGGTAGGTAAACGGACCGGAGTTTAGTTTGTAAATGTTTGCGAGAACTCAACAACTTTGTGAGAGGTGGAATTTCAGTTACCTACTAGTTTGCAACGGAGAAAATTGGTAGGCTAAATGGTCTATTTTGTTTATACAATTTGTTTTTTTTCTAACTGGGGTTGAAAGCTTTACTAAATTTTTTGACTGCAATTTTCTATTGTATTTTTCTTAATTGGTAATTGCAACTTGCGAACCTGAAATTGTTGTTCACAAAGTATGCTATGTCAACGTTTTGCTTTGACACGTGCTACATAAATTAGTGAATACTATATAGGTCAAAAAGCACAAAACTAGTCAATGCGAGAGATGTTAAAATACGCATAGATAACCAACCTACTTATCAGACACCTCAAAAAAAATTTGGCTTTTAGAATGACTGTCCTAAGGTAATTTTACGTTAGTGGAAGGAAATTATTCCGTGCTTGCTGCCTCGTTCCAAATTAATACTCATAAACAAAATTAAATATTATTTTGGTTCATCATAAGCCAAGAAATGACAATTTAGATGTAGCCTTAACCTGTGTATAAGCTTGATTCCAGCGTCAAGCTTTCCTTGAATTGAACTTAGTTATTAGTTAGGTATGACGGAAATTTCCTATTCATTATGAACGGATTATTACTCGGCTGGCTTTTGTTACTTCATTTTATTTTTATATGATTACGGGTTCAAACAACTCAATGCTGGCTCATCATAATTTCATTAGACTTTGCAAAATATTTAATTCACAAAGAACGAAAGTAAAGGTTAGCTTAGCTAAGATAAGGTTATAGAATACTTGACGAAGGTAGTGAAATTGCAATCCTGCCATTGCACTTGGTGGTGGAGTATGGATTATGAATGCAAACTACATAATGAAATAATTTTAATTATGAATACAATCAGTTCATGGGCAGAGTTTATGTTGTGCAACAAATGCTACGGGTTTAAGCTTCGAAATTGAGCTACAGTGTTATTTTTGGCAAATTCTGGGACTTGTTTCTGCCCCTATACTGTTGTTTGATAAAACTAGCGTTTTTTATAGTTAGAAATAGTTCGAATAAAAACTTTTAGTGAAATCGGAGAGTCTCTAAAAAAATTTCAAAACATAAAAGTGATTGGCTCATCCACTTTATAATATCACGTGTAAAAGTCAACCCAACCTTTAGTCAAATTTTCCAGTTTCTCATTTTCATCAAAACGCCTTACCAATACATTCACATCACCATCTACTCTCACCATGCGTTGTTTGGCATGCATGAGATTGAAATTGAAGGAAATTCCACTACCCGAGAAAACAGTCTGGAAAGTATGCAATAATTTTGCTTACAATGCCCTGCCCAACAGACAGAGCCGTCTGTAATAAATAAAGATAATTTTGGGAGAAAGCAAGCATGTGGTTAGTGCAGGGCGAAGTGAGTTGGGTAACTTGGATGGAAACTGATTACATTATTATTATCAGCAGGATGATGATAATGATCACGTATAGAAGGAGAAAGTGCTGTAACTAAAGGTTCTCCTTGATATGGGCTCATTCATCCTCATCATAATTCATTCCCACGCGTTGCCCCATTCAAATTCACAAATTTTAACCAAACGCACTCAGCCCAACATCAGAGGAAGGAAAGAACAGTGTGCTGGATCGTGTCACAGGGTGAGGAGGAATAGTTAGACCAAGCCATCCTGTTAAATGTGTCTGCTTCCTTGCTTTCTCCTGCTTTCTCTACTCTTTCTACCCCTCGGGACATTTGAATCTGAGTTTCCTCGGAATTTTGGATTTGGAATTTATACAATCTTCCATAAGTAGGATGAGGATATGAGCCAGGGAAGGGAATGAAACTGGGACTTTATGCCGTATGCAATATGTAACCTAAATTCTTCACTGGAACGGAAATGTAAAATGATGCGAAATTTATATTAAACCAGATTGAATGCAAGCAAAAGCAGACTAGATGGGTATGGATTTTTTTTAGTTCAAACATGTTCCCCACATCCTTTTATTGGTGGAACTGGAACTGGTCGTATTCATTCGCTCAACTCAGTTCTTCTTGTACAAACCAATGACGCATTTTGACAGAACCAAGGGCATATTTGTGGAATAGAATGTAAGTAGTTTTTCATGCATTGGTTCATTTTACACGGCATTTCAGTTTACAGCCTTGGGGTGTGGCTTACGTTTGATTTTGGATGCATGGTCCTAGCGACTCAGATTTTCATTTTTTTGTGAAATCAATAAGTTGGTATGCATAAAATATATGTAATGCAAACTTTCATTACAATTTAAAGTACATATATCTTCCCTTTTTGGTTATCACTTGTTTTAGTCCCGCGGGTAATAACCGGATTGCAGATTCCAAGTTGTCATTCAGCGATACCTCTTTGTTTAGACATCCCTGCGGAATGTCATTCGAAATTTATAATTAAATGACATATAATACGAGTTGTTCGGCAGAATGTTTGACATCAATCCGGCTTCATCGGATCTGTACCCGAGGAGACTAGAACACGATGAATCAAGCTACTATGCCAAACTTTTCGTCATTTGTTCATCTTTCTGCAGTTGCAACAAAAGAAAACGGTGGCACGACGAACCCCTCCCACTCAGTCTATATTGCACCCTTTTTGTAGTCATTGTATGTAGGTGGATGTTGATGAGCGAGGGACTGATTTTGATTTGATGATGATTGTGTTGCAATCTACCCGGTGGACATGCTAAAAGCAGTTTAATAAAGATATGTTTTATTACTGTGAGCCTAGCAAGACACAGTATACACTTGTCATTGTAATTTAGGTAGAACATTAAACTGGAAGTCAAATCTTTGTTACATTCTTCTCCGGGCTTAACTACGATTTTCTGTTCTGTCCTGCCTTACCGAGTCATTAGTCTCGCTCTAATTCCTCCAATCAAATCAACGTTGCCAAAGTTTTCGTCAAATTAAAGTTAAAATGGAACTTACACTGGCGGATTCCTGGTTCACCTTTTTTTGAAATTTTGCAGAGATACCCTGTTTAATAAATGTACATAGGTTCTCTTCGTCGACACTGTAAAAGTGGAAAGACAATACTACGAGAGAATAATAATGAACAATGAAATTACTTGTATTGTTTCATTCTTTAATAGTTTTTTGCAAGATGATGCATACAGCACTTGAATAACAGAAAGTTGGTAGAATTGTTCTCAGCAAAGCAGGACTTGTGTAGTAGTTTGGAATGTTTGTGCTCTGGTATTTTCCTCTCCCCTGTAAAAATAGGATTCAATTTAAATTCGGATTAAGTTGGAGTTGAGCCATGACAAATTGTAAATTGTGAATGAGCATGACACTCTTCAGGACAGGTTGGGGACCAAGTTTAATTTAATTTTGAACAAAGCAAAGGCAAGCATCATTCCCATACTTATAGATGAGACTTGTAAAACTGGTGAACGTGTTTGTTTCATCGTTTCGTTTCTCTCTTCCTGCTTGATGCAGCAGTAATCTAAGTAAACATTTGGAATGAGATGCTTCAACTTTCACTAGTATCCGTACCGTGAAATATCTTGCATCTTTGTTTGTATTGTGTTTCGTTCTACTAAGGCTGAGGATGAATTGGACATTTGATAATGTTTAGTGTTAAATGGAACGATGCTCCAGTTTCATTCTGTGCAGTTCATTGCAAATTATGAGGTACTTATCCTGATTTGTTCTGTAAGCAAAATCCAGGTTAACAAAATTTGGGGAAAAAGATTTTTTTTTATTTGCACTGAAACGAAGGACATTTGTTAAGTTGAGAGAATCGTGTCATGTGTGTGAATTTGAGAATTATTGTCATTATAACGGAAGAGACCTCCATTTCATTCAGATCAGATTTGTGTGAACATTTTGGAGATGTGTGGGGCAAGTAAGCCTTAGATTTGGTTGCTGGCATGGCATGATGGCATTTTTCTCAAAAGAAGTGGACGAGTCGTATATCAATATGATTAATGACACGGGAATTTCGCCATGTGACGCAACGGCTTCCGAATCCGAATAAGTGTGAGGATTTCAGGAGACTATATAAATTGTTGCATGGTAGGTTGCATGGCTAGTGTCTGACCAGGAAATTCGTGGTGTGGTAATGTTGGTCGTTCGGCCTACTAGTGAGGAATTTGGGAAAGCAGATTGCCTACTTACTCAGTATTACTCTATACTTCCCACCATATGTGAGTTAGTGGGGAAGAATGGATTAGCTGCAAAAACTGCAAATTTCACACAACCTGGCGAGCCGGAAACATATTTGGACCCAAATGCGAGGTTGGGCCAGAAAAAGTGCGAATTTATTGTCTGCCTTGGTTCAATCTTTTTTAGGCTTAGGCTATTTTGCTTCATGCAATTTCTTTCCGGGTTTCATTTTCTATCCCGATTTACCGCAACGGAGTGCGTTGGCATTGTTTGGTAGGCAATCCATTTTGATCGTGGCACTATACTATGACAATGAGGCTCATCTAATCGCACGCATTTTTTGTTGTGGAGTTTACCAAAAATTCTAGCAAACCTTATATAAGTTACAATGCATAGCTTTCAAACTCCTATTGTTACAAATATGTACTATTAGTGTGCAAATGGGATTGAAAATGACAACGGGAAAAGATTGAATTGAAAATTCTCGTTTTGAAAAAGTCATAATTTAAGGCTTAACCGAACCGAAAGGGCATGTAGTGGCGTTAAATTGCTAGTTGTACAACAGGAGCAAACTAAATTTTGCACATTGCTCGATTTTTTGTCCACATATATTCTTCAATGTTCTCTATCTATTTGCAATACGAAACTGAAACAAAATGTTAGGCAAAATGTTAGACAAATGAGTTGTTTTGATGCGAGAATCCTGGCTCCCTACCAATTATTTTCGTCTATCCG
>JAAXNX010002690.1:1386-12647 GCA_036491905.1 Folsomia manolachei
AAATGAAGAATACAATAAAATCCATTTAATGTTGCAGAGTAATAGTTACAAAAATGAAGGAAATAGTAAATTTATTAAATCTAAACTAATATGCACGTACAGTGAATGACACGTCAAGTCAAGGACAATCTGATCAATGAACACAATTTAATCTAGAAAACTATTCGTCATCTGATGCAGCTTTTGATTTTTTGCCCTTCTTTTTCTTCTTTTTTGGAGGCTCCTCCTCAACCTCCTCCTCCTGGACAATAGGCTCTTCCGGTTCTTCTTCGGTTACTTTCTTACTCTTTTTCTTCTTCTTTTTTGGAACTTGTTCCTCCTGGACTTCTTTTATTTCGGTTTCTCCATTTCCTTCAGCTTCTAGAGGGGAGAAAATGAAGTCAGCTCACTTAATGGATAATGGATAGAACATGATCAGGTGCAACAATTACCTTCGTCCCCATGTTTTCGTTTTCTTTCAATGCTGGAGTCTTGTGCGGGTAAATATTGCCGAACCTCACTCTTATTGTCATATTTTTGCGGAGTAAACTTCTTTTTCATAGCGGAGACGGCTCTTTTATCTCCAGTTTCTAGCTGCCTCATCCGAGCTTCAAGATATGCCCGATGCTCCGTTCCTAAGGCTAAAGAAGTTTCTTCACCAAGGGCATCCACTCTTGCAGCTAAAGCAGCTTTGGCAGCAAGCATTCTTGACGCCTAATAAAACAGGAGGAGGCGACGAGTAAATAAAAAATTAATGGCTTGGAATATTTTAAAACAAGACCGACGTAAGTGTTTTTGTCAATTCATACCTTCCCCTTCAGTTTTGTGCTGGCTTGCCCAACTAATTGCGCATGATAAATTAGTCCATATTTTGGAGTATCCTTCTTCGTTTTCAACGCTCGAAACAATGCTTTCTCAGCTCCAAGAATTTGAACGGTGGAGGCAGGGTGCTTGGCCAAATTTATAAGGGTACCGGCATGTGCAATTAATCTGGCCCCGACAAGTTCACCAACAAGGACAGTAAGATTAGGTGCAATCGCCATCATTCTGTTCTTGAGGTACTCGTATCTGACAACGTAGCAAACAAACCATTACTAATCATTTGTCATTTGTGTGAAGTGAGTGTGGAGTCCACACCGTTGTTTATGCACAGCAAAACATAATCTTACAATTGAGTGCGATACTCGGATATTTCTAGAACTTGGTCGGCTAAGAATGAAATATTTTCAATGTCCTCGTCAGAAATTTCGGTTCCCTGTGAGAAAAAGTAGTACACCGATTAAGGATGGTTTGTAAAGTCTTATACCAGCATTAATAAGTTTCTTACCATTGAAATCTCCGCAGCTTCTTTTAATTTCTCTTCCAAATCCTCGGGAAGGATTTCAGAAAAATCAGTCGTTTTTGCATTATGTCGCATTCCTACATTAAAATGTGGAACGTTAGTTTCTGTGCAAGTCTTTCAAAACATTAACGCCGGTTATTGAATCTTACCCATTAGCTTGATAACCTTAATAAACGTTACGTTATCTGTGATAAGTTTTGTAACTTCCGGAAAATGCCAGGAATACCATTCTTTACATCTCATAATGTAGTTGTTGAGTTCCTTGTCCAAATCGTCCAACAGACTAACCGCTTGCACAATCATTGTATCTACCTTATCAGGACTGAACTTTAGCTTATATCTCCCCAAACTGTGTGCAAGACCCAGGGCCATGGCTGCCATTTCACTGTAGAAAGAACATTACAGCAAAATTATTGTCTTTTATAGTTCATCCCTTTCAGCTGTCACTAATTTAAATCCTACCTATTGGGAAGACTGCCAATAAGAGAGTCCGCTTGTGACCTGATACACCTCATCAATTCTAAAACGGCAGTACTGTGCATACAACTAAGCTCCATTTTCTCCTTGATAGCATTCCCCAATTTAGCGTCCGCAACCAACAATTGATCCTGAGCATCTTTTAACACCAACTTTTTCAATATTTTCTTCAGCGGTTTAGAAACTTTCCCTTCAACTGTGGCCGTGGCTGCAGCAAGGGCATCCGTTGTGTCGGCAAATTTCTCAAAAAACTTGAGTTTGACTCTGTAAAGAGATTTACAAGTATTATTTTATACCCCTTCTTTTTTACAAGTTTGTATGAATGTACATTGTCCTTACATTTTGCTAGCTTTTTCCGGTGATTCAAAGTCCTTGTACAAGTTATCAATTTCCTCCAGTGTATTGTCTTTGAGTAACTGTAAAATTAAGCATACATAAACCCGGTTGGATGGATGTGGGAATCCCTGTGAAACCTCAATATTAGCCTTCTTATAACCAACCTTACCTTGAAGACTGCATATCCTGCAGCCGTTTCGAAAAGGACCAACATTTTTGTAGGATAATTAGTTTTTTTTTTTTTTGAATGATAATTCCAAAATTGTAGAAAACAAAGGCCGCAGGGAAGCCTGAGTGGAATGGAGCACGAGGAGAGCACAACTCCCGCTTCAACACCAACCAGCTATTAGACGATCCTCTCGCCTCTTATACGATACTTTTTCATGAAATTCTACAAAAATTGGTACTCGTGAAATTAATTAGCAATAATTTCAAATTGCAAAATGGTTCTGTCAAGTGCAGGCTTTTCTTCCGAATCTATGGACCTCACACGTGAATCCTTAACTAATCTGAAACTTAATGAAAATGACGGATCAAATCAATGAGGGGACGGTAAATGCTAAAAATTTTAAGCACATAAATTAGACTTGAGTAGACTAATTCGGTTGGAGTATGTCACTGAAGAAAATAATCTAACTTTTCCTTTGACTATGGACGATTGACTATAAAAAGGAAATGCTTGACGGATGTATGCTGTCTGTAATAATTTTGGAGCAATTGCCATAAATTGTTTTTAGCAGTTTGATCTTTTGACCTTTTTTTTACTCCTTCAAAATTGTTTTGAGTCGCTAAAGGTTTAGCATGGGCGCTTATGGAGGCTCGCAAGTGGGCTTTATTACAAATATAATTTCACGATAATTCGTTTAGTGAATAAACTATAAGACTACGGATGTCCATATCTATATTTACTAACCAAGTTATAATTAGTACTTAATTTGCCATGAATGATGACACAAACCACATTCATAGTTTTATACACCGACACATATTTACTAGAATCTTGGATAGATCTCTGCAAGTAAATTAAGTTTTTCATGTAAAAAGAATGTTATCGCTATAAACATCAAACCAGCTTTGTTGGTCCCATTACTCAAAAACTACTTTAATGTAATTTGTTCCGTTGTACATCCTTTGTTGATGGAGGACACGCTTATTGCATTACATAGTTGTTGTTGTAGCTGGGCCCCGCAAGAGGAATGATTATTAAATGTAGGAAAAATGGAGATTCGTTTCAGTTTTTAGTGAATGAGATGACGATGAAACGCCTACGCTTCAACCTGACTCCTTGACGAGGCCCTACTTTACTTATCGGCCTCTCCACAAAAGAGACGGCATCCCATGGCATCATCACTAACTTTGATTTTGATTACAATTTTTAATCTGTGAAATAAATGCAGATGTGAGTAAGAAGGGAATAATAATGCGAATATGAAATGAATTAACTTTGGGCCAGGCAGGCTGTGTGATAGGTCGCAGAGTGGTCAAACTTGATTTCTTCGACCCTCGCTTAATTCTCTCTCCATCTCACCAACACATTACGCTCAAAAGATTCACATAAAATTAATTTAGATGCGCCTTTAATTGTGTTTTAAGACAGTCTTGATTCTTAATTCTGGCAATACATTTATTTTTTAGACAATTTTCCTTTGTACCTTATGCACTTTGCCTCCAACGTTTTGGTTTTGTCTTTAGAGTGACGGGCTGCACATTGTTGTGAATTGTTCTTCATAACCTAGGGGTCTGATTTGATGGGATGTGATAAGAGATTTGGGATGTTTTAAACTAATGTATATTTGTGTAAAGCACTTGGACAGCGTTTTTATCTTCTTTCTACTATAATAGACCATTATGATGATACTGCTAAACTATGAAAATTGTCTCGGTTCATTTTTTAATTGGACATTTGATACGCGTTTAACACAACGGTTCCAAATTTCGCCATATCCACAATAAATTACATTTCCTCCCAGTTTATCCCGTAAACAGAAAAGCAACTTGGCTGAACTATAATGGGCAATGCGATGAATAAAAAGGATGAAAGATTTTAAAGAGTCTTTGTATATGTGATGGCAATGTTGCCGTACAAGATCATAAAATTTTATGATCATAATTTCCAAAAGAAATTAAATGGGCAGGTATACGCAAAGTCCCGATGGGGATGAATTATAGGATCCATGCCATCATCCATGGTGGCATCGAGGTAGGTGACCACACTGCGAGATAAGATAACTGAGCACAAAGAAATGAACCAAGTAAACTTTTATTAATCGATGCATAGACAGTCAAATTACTTCATAATTATCTGGTTATAAATGTTTTTCTCTTTCAAAGAAATAAATAAAAGTGGAAAAAATGCTATCGCAAAATAGATTGTTGCTCACTCTTAATTCAAACGCTTGGCCGAAACGTGTTCCATGAGATGCACGAAATCATGCAGAAATGTCATCAAGACGTACTCTTTTTCTTAGTTAATTGCTAATTTTAATTCCTGATTTGCGACTTTCCTGCCTGGTCCATCCACTCTCAAATTAAAATCCTTCCTTGTGCTGTATAGAAAATTGATAACGACACGTTATGTTATGATAAAAAAACAGGCATGCTCTGCACACAAGTCCAATAAGTCTTGCTTTTAATTTGTGCATTCTTTACATTGTTTGCAGAGTGATTTGGTCGTAGATCATCATCACTCCATCGCCCATCATTCCTTCTGTCCTCTATCATTTGCTTCTAGACCTCTTGACATGTTTACCTTTCCATTTCCACCTGAGAGTATGTGAATGAGAGTTATTAATTATTAAGCTTCATCTCGTTCACAGTCATCCACTCACTCATCCAACCAAATCCCTCATATGCAGACAGATTAATAATATCTTGTTGGTGGTAGTTTCATGATGGTATGACCACTAATTAATAAACTCTGACCAAAACCAATCCATCTTACCATGTTTCACGTATACTCATCATTCATTCACGATGATAAATTTTCGTCTCCATCTGAGTCGCACCAAGTACCAAGGATGGTTGGTGGATGACATGACGTCTGATGAGATGAGATTTGTTGATGCGTCGTTAGTTCGTAGCATGTATTGCTTTCTTTCTCCACCTTCCATTTCAAGTCTCTTGTCTTGTAAATGACACTGATGGTGACAATAAGTCGAAACACAACACAAACTTCAACAGAGCCAACTGGTTGACTCAAACAGAGGTGACAATGAACATTCATTTACACACTGAGGACAATGAGCATTAATTAAGGATCTACAGTTCAACTGGTATAAAGGAAAGAAAAACAGCTGCAGCATCAAAAGGACTTGACGTGTTTTTTTTCAAGAACTCAGTTGAGATGTGGAGATTTCAGTTTCTGAAATGGATTTCAAAGTTGAAACCTTGTTAGTACAAAAATTAATTGCTATTGTTCAACTTTTGCCATTCTTAAAAAAAGTCTCATTTTTCCCATTTTTGAGTTTTTTCCAAATTCTGAAAGAAACCCTTATTGATAAAGCTAAACGCTAACCATGCAACTCCTATGATTACAAGTAAAACAGCCAACATCCCATCATAAACCAAAGTAAACGCAGCAACGAAGGTCAGCTTAGGTCATTGTCACAACTCACAAGTAAAGTAACCAGCTTTATTCAACTCCACTCTTGTGGAGGAGTTTATGAATGAGACTGAGATTTATAGGAGGAAATTTCGTTTCATTCCCATTTCATGCCACCAAGTAATAAGTTGCATACATTACAGTTTATGGAAGTGGAGGAGTGAGCGAGGATTCAAGATCTCATAATTTAAACTTGTGTTAATTATTTGGGAAGAGAGACTTTTTAACCAAAACCTAAACTTCCCTCGACTGTCGGTCCACCGACCAGGTTTTTCAAATCTGACCCAACTCTTGCATCTTCTCCTTATGGAAGATAACCACATGAAGAGCAAGACCAAGAACCATTGTTTCGCGTGTTTAATGCCTTCTTGTGAATGCATAAGTATTTTACTGGGGTTGCTATCTGAGTTTGCATAGAACCACACACCTGTGTTCCGTGGTCAAATTCAAATCTCAATCCATACCTGCAACCTATGTACGAGCTAAATATTTCTCCTATTCAACAAGCAAAGAGTACAAGGGAAAAGATTTGAGAGAGTATGTAATAATACCTATTATTATCAACCACTCTGACACCAGCATGCGTATGGGTATGTGCAACTACCTTACTTTCTTACCTGACCAGCACCAGCCAAAGCCAAAGATCATCTCTCTTAAGAGTGAAGAGCTTTGTGTATAATCTTATCCCATGCACGCTGGTTACTTATGTGAGTCTAGTGTGGATTGTTGGTTGGTGCATTGTAGATATTTTTGTGGTGCACATTGTTAAATACTTTTTACATGGGATGAAGATGGAACAAGCAACCAAGAAGAAGAAGTAAGATGAGGAATCAGCACAAGTACCGTCGGTCGGAGGGGTGAGATGGAATAGAATGGAATGAAACTCAGTGCAATCGACCAAGAAACAAGTTTTCTCCAGAGGATCCATCCATCCCCCGATTCATTCATTCATTCAAGAATTTTTTGTGCCTCTTGTTTTTTACACTTGTCTGAGATAAGCATAAGACGATTGACTGTCCATTTCACCCACAGTTTAGTTTAAGAGTGGAAAGCAAACGTAGCATAAATAGGATAGAATTTAAGGAAGGATAGGAGTCATATCAAAAGGGATTGTTGTAAACTAAACCCTTCGTTTTCATGCTTGGCCACTTCATTCATGAATCCGGATAGGATGACACTGCAACAGGTGTCAAAGAGCAGCTCTTGTCCTGCGTATAGTACGCTTCTTCTCACCCATTTGTCTCATTTGACCCAATCAACCTTAGCTATTCAAGTGAACCAATTAAGTATTAAGATTTTCGATAATCAAGTTGTCTTGTATCATTTACAGTATAAAAAAATATGAAGATTGTGTCAACTACAAGTAAACCAAGTGTACAAATTGCAACATGACAGTAAAATAAGTGGCGTTGAAAAAATAGCAATTACACAAACGTCAAAGTGTGAAGTATGAAAGGAGTGCTTTAGTGGAAACTAGTGATCTGATAACTTTCTGCAGAATCTCTGCTTTTTCAAATCGCACAGAACTGGAGTGGAGTGAGTGCCATGAGCATTCAAGAGTATGCAGATGTAATTATGGATAGTGGTAGTAGTTGCCCAATGTCGTTTTGTATGGGCGACGATCAAATAGTGCCTGACCTCTTGACGCCCAGTGACAAATCCATTCTGGAGACCCACGGTTTTCAGGCCCACGGCGGTCAAGCCGTCAGCAATAATAGTCATTCATCCCCTCCCAATAATTCCAACAATTTCGACATTGGATTTTCATCACATCAGGTTAGTTTTATGAATGAACACTTTTATGGCTAGAGCATAGTATTATACACTAATGTATTCGTGCCACCACGCAAGTGTAGATGGGAAAATGTTATCCTTTGCTTCTATTTGGACTAAAAATTTCTGATACTCGTATTTGCTGACAAGCACAACTGTTTTTGTAATGGTCATGAATTTTCTGAAAGTGTTTCTTGGGTTGTAGTGTCCATTCATTCATAAAACTCAGGACCTAACTAACAAACGCTTAGTGAAAAGTATAAGTTGTACTGTGTAAATCACAATTTGACACTTACATATATAGGATTTACGTACATGGGGATAATATGGGTAATCGCAGTCAGATTCATGAATACAGAATAGAGTGTTTTGGAGACTCCAAAAACTAAACCTAAACCAAAAAAGAAAGAAACAACACAAGATTTTAACAGCAGGAAATGTTAGCTCTAAATGTCATTTTCTTGTTTGATGAGGGAAAGATTTTAAATGAATGAGAAGAACCCTTTTCTACTTATCAGCCTGAAGCAGTAATTTTACTTTAGCATTGGACAGGAGATTAAGTTGGCTAAACAGATTTCTGAAGGTTTTAAAAGTAATTTTGCTTTTTCCATATCTGATAAAAAACAGACCGGATATATTATTTCATTGACGTACATAAAGAAGTATCTATTTCTTATTTAGTAAAATAAATTGTAATTGAAACAGACTAAAATTTTGGAAACCGAAGCAGTCAAAGTATTGAAGTTTTACTAGTAAACGTATGCAAAGCACAATTAAGAATGAGCCCATTTCCAAAATTATTTAGTTTCACTCGAGTTTTGAAATGGAACAAAATTTAACGAGTTACCCTTCAGCTAACTTTGATTCTTTACCAATTCAGCTTTGAATAATTTGTGTAGGAAAAAGGTGATCCAGACATCTATTTCGAGAAGCAACGGTTAAAACGAGAAAATCAATCCTCAATAATGATTCCCGAAAGCCCTCAGCACTCCCATTTAATGAGTCACAGGATGGCACCGTCCCCTCAAATGATGCACCATTACACCACCCCCTCCCACCTTCCAAACCCCAACCAACCACTACTGGGTGCTAACACAAACCAATTTTATGATGACAACTTTCTCCGTCCAAATCCAATGCCAATGACTCTTCCTCCATTCGATAAGGTAATAACAAAAAATCAGCAAAGACCGCAGACTTATCCTTCATCTTCCTTTTCGGACGGTCTTGTGACGAACTTTTTGGCACTTTTCATAGGTTATGTCGTCTTCACTACAGTGCAGTCCTCCAGAGCTGCGACACGGATACAGCACAGGATGGGAAGACTTCGTTAAGGCAGAGCCCAATACTCAAGATGTGTTTGGCGTTGGAGACTTTGGGTGTACCGTTCCGATCTCCTCCAGTGGAAATCCCCTTTCCTCAATGGATGACATGCAGGGTCAGCAATCTCAACCCTTTACTGTGCCTTGTATGGTTCATCCCTCCATTAATTTGGGAGGAATGGAGGATCCAAATAATCCAAACCTGCACCAATCTCACAATCAATATAGATATTCCGCTTTTAAAATGAGTTATCCACATTTTCAAAGGAGTTATCACCACTCTTCACAGCCTTCTCATTTACAGATGCACGAGTCAGGTAGGACATGAATCCATCAGTAATAAGTTATAGCCACATGGAAATGATGTAACTAGCATGAATCTTTACTTACTTTTCTCACTTCTAAATCTTAGAACCCCCCGTGGTAGAATCGTTACCTCGTAGAACACCTCCTCCTCCATATTACAAAGGATCTGGTGTGGAAAAACGAATCCAACAGCATCAACATCATTCAACCCCACCACCATCCATAGCTTCTGAATCCAACCCGAAAAATAGTTCATCCCACTCCACACCGAGATATAATAGAAGAAACAATCCTGATTTAGAAAAGAGACGAATTCATCATTGTGATTTCCCCGGTAAGTACTTCGGCTAGTTCATTTCACTCCGTTTGCCAATTTGGTGGGTTTGTCAACTAAAACAAATTATGTGGTTGATTTATTAGGTTGCACAAAAGTCTACACAAAAAGTTCTCACTTGAAAGCCCACCAGCGAATTCATACTGGTAAGTCTTAAATTCATAGTCATACAATTCATAGTCATACAATTTAAAACAAATTAAAGCAGGTGAAAGCCAGCCCATGCAATTGTTGCAACTTACCCCAAAAGCTTCATTCACTTCATCATTGCACTAACAATATGTCGGTGGCTTTTTAACAACGTACGGAATCAGAGACTAATTTATTGTTGTTATCATCGTATAGCTGCTGTCCACACCAAATATTTTCGATTTCTTTCAAAACTTTTGTTTCTGCCAAATTCTCTAAGTATGTCTTTGTAACTATTTGTATATTTCAATACCAGCGGTCATCGCTGAGAGATGCTTCCAGTAATCCTGTAAACCGTGTAGGGAAATTATTATCAATTGTAAACTTTTAAGCATCCCTTAATTTCTTCTTAGTTTCGCTTATACCTCCACTTATTCGTTTGAAAAAGGGGAGTAGGCAATTAATCAAACTGAAATGAAAATTTATCTGCTATGTTTACGGATTTACTTGAGATTTATGAGTGAATCAATTAATTGCCAATTCCATGTGATGAGTTTTCATCTCTAATATGTTGTACTCTTGAGTATGGTTCGTGAGTGACGGGACGAAACTTTATTGCTCTGAAGCATCCGTTTGTTGAGGTGATTCATTCATGATCAGACATTTAGTTGGCTGCATGCTTTGAATTGCTCTTCTGCATTAAATCGAATGAAAATAAATGATTACACGTTTCGATTCGTGAGGGACTGAGCACTTTATTATCAAAGCAATTGAATGAAAAAAAACATTTGATTGCAACAACGTAAGTAATGCTGAAATCTGTTGTCTTCTGGTCTGGACCACGGACATTGATTGCGGTTGGTCGGTGGGTTTGCATGTGGTTTTAGTTGTTTAGAACGGCTGGCAGGTGAGTACATGTAGAAAAATGTCAGGCGAAATTGATCAGACCAAGAGCAAAAGCAAAGTGGTTTATGTTTTGAGGAGTAGAGGGATGAGCACATATCTAAAATAACAGCTTAGGTTTAGGCTAACTGAAGTCAAGTCATCAAACATTTGTTAAACCGGTTTATTGGGTTAAGAAAAGAATACATGGTTTGAATAAGGGGCGATATCGGAGTGAAATGGATGCTGTGGTTGTCTGTTCAATTGTACAAAAATGTAGGTTCAATTTAAGACCCTTTGGTTGTAGATAACTCTATTCCATGTCGCTCAGATTGTGATTTGCTGGCTCTGACAAGGCACAAGTTACCATCCAAGTTTTCCAATTTGTACAAAATTGAATTCAATTGATTGCTAGTTTGATCTCTGTTGATTTCGTGATTGCTTACTTACCACCGTACAATGTCAATTGTGGCATGTTTATTGCGCTTTGTGGGCTTTTGTTGATGGTTACATCAAGTTTGGTTTTGCGAGACGCACAAAAAACGCAGAGCAATTAAATGGTTTGACAACTTTATGCACAAGTTAAATTGAAATCTGATCTGCCGGTGGTGGTTTTACAAGGGAGCAAAATTCAATAATCTTTTTCTCCCCATTGATTGCATTATTAATTTCCTTCATCTTACTTATTATTCTTTTCTTTTTTAATCCTAGGTGAAAAACCGTACAGGTGCCATTGGCCAGAATGTCAGTGGAGATTTGCTCGATCGGATGAATTGACTC
>JAAXNX010002691.1:0-12635 GCA_036491905.1 Folsomia manolachei
ACGTGCATGCTCAACAACGTGAAGATTAATGTTTACGCGAAGCATTTTTTGTTATGTAAGTACAAATGCATGCGATACCCTGGAAATAGAACCGTAGCCGTTCGGAAATTCTTTTTTTTTTACTACAATTACTGGCTGGGATTCTTATAATTTCTGGTTGTACTTCACCCACTTAATTACACTGTTTTACAGAATCATTATGGCACTAAATATTAGTCCAGGGATCAACAAATGACATGCACTAGAACCCAAATTAGAGTATGGCCAAACTATGCATGTATTTTGCAGAAATAAAATGTTAGTTCTGGATACGCCAATCGTCCCTGACGACCCTGCTGAATAAATAGCACAACACGGAAACTATAGCTGAGTTTTTCATTAAAGAAAAATTGCTTTCCATGAACCGAGACTTTAATTCATTTAAGATTTAATTTGACTGAGGACATTTTACAAACAAAAAAACAAAAACCAATTTTGTTGAGAAAATCGATGGTTACTCGTATTTTAATTTAGTTCCGTATTTTAATTTAGTTCCTTCTAGTTCCTTTAATTTATATTTATGCCAATTTGCTCATAATAGCGTTTCTGTCGTGTAATCATTAGTAAGTTAGGAAAGACGGATTGGATTGTTGATGAAACAATGGTATACACGCATTCTGGTTTAATTTCAAGTTATCTATTTATTTTTTTAAGTTTATTCCTTGAAATTATTTTGAATGATTTCGTGAAAAAGGTTCGGGACTTCTCATTTGATTCAACGGACAAGATTTGGTTTTACAAATTAAAGCTATTTTGCTTCTATTATAATAATAACCTATTCAAATTTTTTTATTTTAGTTACACTAAATTGCTTACTTTGTAGTTTAATTTAACATTATACGATGATGTTGTTGCATGGTTTATTATTTATTACAATTTTGTAATATGCATTTGTTTAGACGCTAAATGTGGACTACATGTTTCAATTTATGTCTTATTTCATTTTGTAGGAGGTAAAGCCTAAATTGTGTTACTTAAATGGTACTTCATATAATGACGATTTAATAGTGGATATAGGATTATTTATTAGGGGAAAATTGAGCTTTCGGGGGCTATTTCCTCCTTTGTGCTTTTTACAAAGGCCTAATTAAATTAATTGATAATGTGCATTTAATTACCAAAATTAAATTATTATTTTATGACTAACCTGAAATGAAAAAAAAGCTTTTCCAGGGAATAACTTCCGAGCTAAACAGAACAAATGCAGTGGTAACCAGAAGACTGAACATGATGAAAACATATTGCATCATTATCATTGCCACTGGAGGGACCTCATTAAACAAAGGAGATTTAAGCTGTGACATTTTCTTAGCAATATATTTTTGATACTGCTCCTTGTATAGAAGACGGACCAGCTTTAACTCCGTTTTAAGTCGATACCCTTCCTCCCATCTGTAGCTTATTCCTGACACAAAGAATTGGCTCAGGGTTTTATGGATGAATGGTGAAAAATAATTTTTGCTTCCTTTGGAGTACTTGACCAATTTAAATGGTGCGGAACTACCTTCATTAATTTTAACAATTGGGCGGTTACTGGACGGATTCACAATTTCCACAACCATTCTCAAGTCCGGAGCATTGTCTAATACCGCAAAAGTTTGGTTATATGTAATTGAATTGTTAATTAATGGAAATGGACCGTGCGCTAAGTGCGCCTGAATGTTGGGGTCATTTAAATTTTGGTAGCTGATATCCTCTATATCGGAGAAAATTAGTTTTCTTTCAATTCTGGACAGAAAACTTGAAAACTTTTTATTTCCTTTGAATACCAAAGCAAGACCCGGAATAATGCTGTCCCGTAGCAAGGACCCCGTCGTTCCGTTAACTTTGGTTTTAGTATATGATGCCGTCGTAAATACAGGGAGATTGGAGCGAGATAATTCTTCCGTGGTTTGCGGTACACTTGGTAACTCAGTGACGGTTAAAGTAGAAAACATTTCACCCCCATAAATATTGCTCATTAGGATAAAACAGCAAAATAGCCATCCAACCAGTAGCGGGACGGAAATTGGGGTTCTAAAATAATTTGCGAATATTCCACCACCATTACTTTGTCCGAGAAGGAGAGCCGCAACATTCGTCAAAGTTTGACTTAAGTCGTTTATCATTCTTTTTCCTGCCTTTGGATTTGGCTCCCATTTCAATTGCGCTGTGAAAACAGCCACAAAACTGGCCACAAGGCAGATCCAAGTTGGAAGATCAAATGGCGAAAATAATGCTGCAAAATTACTACTCACCGATGATGGAAAGGTCACAACTGCAAACTCCACATTTTGGTGGACAATTTCGTAAATTTCTTCTTCAAAACCCAGCATTTCATTGACTAGTATGTTGTCTGCTCCAAACCAAATTTGAGTATTTAATAATTTTTCGTGTTTTTTAAAGTCGATTTCGTTTTTAATTGTAAAATTATATTTACTTTCCAGTACGGAAAAGGTGCAAGCTTCCTTGGAGACGGCAATCCATTTATAGTTTGGGCCACAAATTAAAGACCACTTTGAGGAGGGTATGGGTAGGTTAGGTTAGGTTACCAAACCAACCCTTCAAACGGGTTTCCTGTGTTGGATACTGTTTGTTTTTTGAGGTTATTATTCAGCCTGATCCAACTCGACTCAATGTCAGACAGGGACTCAATTCCTGTCGTGGCCAAAAATGGAGGCGCCTCTGGGCAAGAAACGCAGGGAATGTATATTTGTCCAATGTTTTCTTTATTCCATAAAATCAGTTTTGAGTATCCTGGAAATGCAGCGTAGTCCTTGTAGTAAGAACTATCATGAGGATCTTGCACATGGGCAAAAATGTAATGTGGATTTATGGAGGTTATGATCTTTAAAATTAAAGAACTCCACGGTTAATTACGACCAAGGTTGTAGAGATTCGTTTGCCCCAGCTCAATAAACGCGGCGAGGCATCGAGACAATGGGACACCGGTTGGGGCGAAGAGTGGCTCATTTCGGGTCCCACCGTGTAAACCTGTAGCATTTAAGAGTAAGACATTGACACGACGCGGCGTGTAGGGGTGGACTTGAAACAATTCGTCAAGATAAAAAGGAGGGTTTAGACTGCCGGGAAAACCTTTTAAAACGAATATGAATATGTCACATTTCTCGTACAATTCTTGAATTGTGGGATGTTTTCTCGGGGTGGGCTCAGCCCTAGTTATGTGGAAAAACAATGACACAAACAAATACTTTAAGGGCCTCATTTTAAAGGGTTGTTAAGAATTCAAATATTTATAGAGGACATATTATTATTTTATCTTTCAAAGAATATTTGTAGAATATGCAGTAGAACTTGGTAGAAATAGGTGTAGAAGTAGGACAACTGCAGATTCGACGTATTAAATGATAAAACTGGGCCCAGTTTCGAAAACAAACAAATTTAGGAACCTTTTACATAAAACTTTGGAATCGATGTTGCTCAAATATTTATAAAGCCAATCTCCGGTACGAAGGCTAATCTAAAAGTACTGCTCGCTATGTTTTTTGTAATTTATAATTATATATTAATTAATTAATTATAAATACTGTTTTAATAGTTCAACCAATGCTCAGAATGCTACTATGAGAATTTTGATTGACAAACACCCGCTTTCCTTTGACAAAAGAAGTAGCGAACATTTCTTTTAGATAAACCTTCGTAGTGCATAATATTTTGCCGAAAGCAATTAATAATAATCTAGTATCTTGGCCAAACAGTTGGAAATTGAGTTTAGTTATTTATGGGGCCATGTGTGGGCTTGTTGGACATTGGAACATTGTGTGTTTTCATTCCAATTATGCAGACGTATACGTTGCCCACGTCACCATTTATTGGAAAAATTCTTGGATATGTAAGCAAACTGAAAAATTCACTGCCAGTACACGGTTCTCTTAAATCGCTTAAATGCCAATTGTCACGGATTGGCCTCGAACATGTTCTTGGGTAAAGGGTTAAATTTACATATTAAGCATGAGCTGTTGAAATAGATTATATAAGCTCATATAATCCCATATCATATAAGCTTTATTTTATTCCACTTTGTTTTTATTGCTTTGGGTATTTGTAATATGCGATGATGCCAATTGTTTGTCAAACACAAAAATCTGTACCTAATAAAAACAAAGGACAAACCTGTTTCCAATTTGTTGTTATCCAGAGATGAGGCGAACTTACTTATAACTCAAGTTAATTCGTGACAAACATTCAGTTGTATTTTAATATTTGAGCAAATCAATTTTCTTCAAATCTTTTTTTAGGAAAATGTCATCAAATAAATATATCCAAATCCTGGACTGCGCAAAGATTGCAGGAAACTTGGATGATATTAAGAACAGAGAAAATTTTAAAGAAATTTCCCAACAACTCGGCGATGGAATAAAACAATCTGGGTTTGTTTATTTAATTAATAATAGTGTGGAAACCCAATTAAAACTTGCAAATTTATAAAACACCTCAAAAACATTTTTTCAGGTGACGGAAATATTGTCAAAATCCATGAATTTTTTCAAGTTACCATCTCCTGTTAAAAAAATACAAAAAGGTCAACGCACCTATTAATTTCCACGGATTCACAAGCACGGAATCGGAAAAGTATGTTTCCCATTTCTTGCATAATTCAATTTTCAACCCCTCATTTTTTTCCCAGGGTAGACAGCTTGGTCGGCACTTACAACGATGAGTCCGTTGCTGACAGGAAGGAAGCCCTGGATTTTTGGGGACTTGCTGCCCGTGACGTCTCAAAATATCCGGTGGAAATTCCTCACTTAAAAGAAAGCATTGACACTTTTCGCTCCTCTTTGGTGGAGTTGACGCACAAAATGTTTTATGCATTTACCCTCTATTTGGGCGTTGAGGACAAAGAATTCTTTTGGAAATGTCACAAAGCTGTACTTGAAAATGCTCCAATTCAATCTCACAATTTCATTCGGTCCAATTACTACTTTGTCATGGATCCCAATTTCGAGTTTAAGGAAGAAACAAAGCCATTCCGTCTCGGAAGAGCATGTGGATTTTGACACGTTTTCTTTTCTGTTTCAAGATGAAGATTACAGAGTAAACATCCTCATTTCTGAAAAGTTATCCCCCTCTCAAGTCAAATCAATTGATAGTAAAAAAAGTGTTATTCTAATTCATCATGTTCCTTGTCACTTTCTGTGATATATTCAGAACGTAATACACTGCTCAAAGTTTAATAAATTGAATTGGAGAGATGCTTATAAGTTCAGCGAACATAAATCGTTTTATTTGTGACGTATGTTAATACAGTAGAACACTGAACTGCTATACCAGTAAACAAAGTATTTGTCCAAGTCAAACGAAAATAAGCCCAATTAAACCGACCAGTACAGCAAAGGAAGCCGAAAAATAGGACGAGGCGCCGCAAACAACTTGATCAGGTTCCATACAATGTCGGATTACGGGATCAAAAAGCAATGGAGATGGGCAACGTCTAACTTCTAGCGTCTCCTCTTCACAGTTTATATATAACGAGCAGTTCGAAGGGTGTGGATACATTCCTGCAAAATCAGTAAAATTATTAATATAAAATTACAGCAATGTCAGTTTCAAAATTTTAAAAAACACCAGTTTACCATCAGGGCGATTGACGCAACTAAAATATTCCGGATTTAGCGTAGTTGTGTTGTCTCCCTGCCCCGTTGTTGTTTCCAAGGTTGTTGGTTTCGTGGTTGTTGGTGATGGAATTATGTTGAGGTTCACATAGTAGATAACATCAAAAGTCCAAACATGATTATTTGAGCTGTCAAAACTTTGTCCACCGAAGAAGTAGATTCTGTTTAGGTTCCGAACGTATACTGAGGTTGGGGCGATATGATAGCAGGTGGTATTAAATGCTGGGAAATTCTTCACAGGAATGAACCTATTGTCAAATGTTCTTGGGTCGAATTGAATGATGCCATTGTAAGGATACCAGTTTGCTTCATATCCTCCAACAACGTATACAAAACTCTCATCCCAAACGGAACTTGGTACCCAATTGAATACAGGTAAAGTGTCCCTACCAACTAGCAGCATCTCGAATGTGTCCAAGTTAAATTCAAATGCTTGCCTGTTCCTAATATTGGAATGGTCGAAAATAAAGGCTTTATTTCCAATGCGGACGGATGTGGGATTAAAAAGGTCAAACTCTAGATCCGTCAAGTTTGTCAGCATCGTCGTTTCCATATCAAAAGACAGGAGTTGGCGCTGGAAATATCCTCCAGGAATGTAGACTGTATTGGAGGTGGCATTATATTTGATAGAATTATGGTATCTGATGTCAAACGGCAAATTTGTGATGAATTCACTGCTGTTCAATTTGGGATTAAATTTGTAAACTTGATCGCCGTTGTCGCCACAACCGAAAATGAACAGATTTCCCCCACTGTCTTCCTGAACAGATCCAGAAAAAACTTGGACGGGTAGGTTACCAACTACTTCAATTGTCTCAGAAGATATGGAAAATTGCAGAATTTGATTGTCAGCATTGCCCGTACCACCAATGAGATAAATCAGGTCGTTCCCGTCGTGAAAGGCAGACTGGCCCCATGACTGAAATGGAAGTCTCACTTGTACAAATTCCGCAGATAACTGTTGGCAGTGAGACGGTTGTAGTGATGAAATGAACAGAATCCATGCAGTTAATTTTATTACAATTGGAATATTGAAAAGACAGAATTTGAAGTGGTGGAAAAACATTTTGAATTTTCTGATTATCAAATCTATTAATATATTAAATTCGTAGGTGACTGTTTCACCAAAATTTAAATTGCGAACGATGCTTGCTGATGAGTTGCTAATGAATCACTCTCCCTACTTGAAATATTTCATGATAGATAAGGCCGACCAATTATTTGCGTCTGGACCAGGTTGCAGTAAATTTTTTTTTATCTTTTATCTAATAATTGGATTTGACACGTGTACAACGTGAAAATTAATAACGAAGAACTGTAAATCTACGTTATCAAACATTGATGGATCACACAAATAGCACAAAACTCATTAATGTGTACGTGTAATAGTCAACCGCATACATTTTTCCACTAATGCGAAAATTGTTTAATTTATTAAAGGATGAATCCCCTTTATAAGATCAATATGACCGTATGTCCGTTCTGTGGTTCGATAACTCGAGAACGCGAGAATGTATCTTCATTGAATTTGGTACACAGTCTCTTGAGACCATATCTGAGGTTAATTTCAAAGTTGAAAAACTTCATTGGGGGGGCCTTAGTATCTTTAAGTGAATTTTTCTACTTTGACAGGAAATTCAGTTTTTTCATGTACCCGTTGAGGCCATCCGTCTGTCTGTCCCCCCAATTCCAGCAATTCTACAAGAAATACCGATTCCGAATTTTTATCACGCGTAAAGCACACAATTTTAAGAGTTAAGTTCGAAGAAGGGCAATATCGGTTAGAATATAAAAATTTTAGTGGTGGTATATTTTCCAGCAAAATCGAAAGGGAAAGGGGTAGATAAAATTCAAATTCAAAATGATCTAATTTTCATAAAATTCAGGACACATTTAGATTACGTTGAATGAATATTAAATTCCAAATTTGGAAGAAATCGGAGTTAATAAAAAAAAATTGGACTTGAGACAAATTGAAACAGACCAAAACTTTCGACTCCATCTTACCCACTTCGGGCATCCAGCTTCAATATTTTACACTCGATTTTAATATGTTTTTCCTTTCTTTATAAATTAATCCAACAAAAAGCTACAAACCTGTTTTTCTGCCGTTAATCGAATTTAATTGCCCATCAAATGGAGAGGAGAAAATTCGGTTCGGTCAGATTAATGATATGAATATTGATAAAATAAAATGAATCACTTAAAAATCTATCTTTCATGAATGCAACATACTAATTGACAAACTGATAACTTCCCAGTTTGAAATAGTCTGGGCTTTGGGATTTCAATGCAATGCACAATTTCTGACTTGCACGTAGTTTCACGCGCATTAAAATCTAAACAATAGATTATGGGTTGCATAAACATTTATTGATTTCAATTTACATTTTGATTAAATTTCTGAAATTGGACACCTCTTAGTTTATTGTCAAACAATTTTAATATCTGCACAATTTCTGAACGTTTGTTGTTCCGAGCATCCAATCCCACCTGGTGGGTCGCCACTGTTTGGATTGCATTGACAAGTCTTGCTAGAATCACACGTACCCCAGTTCTGTCCTCCACGGTAATGTGCTCTAAGAGTGCATCTGTCACAAGTAACGCCTTCCGGCAATTGCGCAGTTGTGTCCATATTCACAGTTCCATCTCCCACGGTAAAGTTCCAATGGTCGTGGCCATTTCCGAGTATAAGTTTCTGAAAACATCCCTCGGTCTCGAAGCTCGCAGCACAGAGATGAACTTCCATCAGGCCACCGTGATTTTGCGTGTTGGATGTTAAATGGACACGAATGTTCTGGAATGAGTTGGAAATGTGAGAATAATTTTGCCATGATTACCATGGCAAGTAATTGCAGAATTGTAGCTTTACTTGTCCAGCGGTATACTCTGCTGTGAGGACGTCTCTCCAGTATCTTCCACCTCTTTCATTGTCCCGGGGCTGGGACTGATTGATATCGTCACCACAAACACCGCAACGAGTGTCCTCTTCAAATTGGTGAAGATTGTTGCACCAAAATTCATCATCATTTCCCCTGGCTTCTGGATTTAAGTGGGCGTACTCAGGATGACGCCAAAGACTTGCGCGACCAACTGGGTCGGCAAATCTCATATGTGCCTGGACACTGACGCCCAAGGCGAATAGGAGGAGGATTTGTTGGTTCATTTTAATATTAGGACAAAACCGCAGATGGACTGAAGTTGTTGAGAGGGGAGAGCTTGTTTTTGTATCAAAATTTTGAATTGGAGTGGCATGAAATCAAGGTTAGATGTCGAGCTTATGACATGATTGATTTGACAAATTAATGTTTGCGAATCAAGATAAGATAAATGGGCATTATGATGTTGCTCATGTTGAGGCATCGTGACTTTAAAACACCAATGTCTTATTAACGGAACTAACTACAGTTTTTCTGACAGATGACATGAGCATGCAGCCACACCGTGTCTGAATAAACTAACTAACCCTGAGACCGGTTCGACTTGTAATAAACTCTGCAAACAGCAACAATAAAGTACACGTTCTTTGACTAGTAAATAAAAGGAAATTGAAAGTAATTTCAGGAAAATTTATTTTTATTTGACCCAACCTTGCTTGATAGAAGCCAACCTCCCATGGTGGATTTGGTCGAACGAAACTTGAACATTGGGAGCGGTCGTCTTAATTTTATCCAAGCCTTCTTTCCCCTTGGTCTCTTTCCACCGACCGGCACTCTGGCACCGGCGAAGGCAAGTGCTGTTTCGAAGCCTAGGCCCCCACAAGTACAAATTCGGTTGAACGCCAAGAGTACGATGTCCATACCTTTTAATCAATCTTTTTTGTAAGATCTGTATCACACAGTAAAACTGGAACGTATTCTGTGTATGAGTGTCCGTCCATTCAAGGCTGATTTTATTTAATTCAGTGTAGATAAAATGTGTACAAGCATAAAAATAAAACATTCCTACAGTAGAATGTAGCTTGGCGGAACGGAGTTTTATTTGAGCAGTCAAATGGAATTGACCATGGTACACGAAATGTTCATAATTGGTATGTATGTATGAAATTGCACCAAATTTTTTGCCCATTAATAATTTAGCTTCGTATTGCTTCTTAGCTATCAAACCCTCTACTCGGTTTTAGCCAGAAGGGCTGTCTTGTGAGTTGTGACCATGATTGGTAATAGTGTGTATATTTTATGTAATGAATAATATTCAAACTCAATTTCATCAAATCACACTTGTAATTTATGAGCCGAGTTGAAGCAACTGTCATTAAATTACATTTTAGGATTTATTGGGCTAAATAGTTACATTCATTCAAAAAAAAATGTCAAACTTGTTTTCATTAAAAATTTAATGGCCAAATTCATTACGTTCTTTCTAATTTGAGAGAATCCAGAAACAAGGCGGTATTATAACACCTTTAATGCTTCGGAAAACTAGATTTTGGCCGTGTGACCGTTACAGTGTTCTTAATTGTTCTAGGCGTTCGTCATGAAATTAAAATTTATTTAAGGTGCACCTAGTGGAAGGGTTTCTGGTGAATATATTCATCTGCATAGAATTGGTGCATAGAAGTATTCACTTCTATGCACCCGCTATGAAGTGCATACCTAGGTAGAATGCATATAAGTCGTTATGCCTGTATCACTGCTAATTTTACCATCGCTAATGACAAATAATAGTATTTCTGAGCTTATTCTGCGTAGGAAAGCGAAGTTTGATCAAAAAAGCTTTGAATTTTGGGATTCCTAATGAAATATGATTTTGCATGTAAACCTTATGGAGAATGACAAAATTACAGTTTTTTTAGCATAAAAGCAGTTCCCTTCATCCGATTTGAAAAATTCAACGACAGAAATACTCAAAATAGTCCCATGCATTGAATCGAACGTTAACTCAACCTTCACAATATGTCATTATGATGCTCAAAATCTGTACGCTATTCTAATTTCATTCACTTCTATGCACTTTTATGCAGCATGCACCTAAAAGTGAATTATATGCGCATAAAAAGAAACCCCGCCTAGTGGTGTTATGGTTTGTAAACCAGCTTGAAATAGCTGATATCTATTAACACTTGAATAGAAAAAAACAAACAAAGAAACCAGGCGAACGAAATTTGTTCTTGGTAAGTATGACGGTTTTCGAGTCAATTTAGTTACGTTTAAGATTTCCTTCTCATGTTTTTTTTAAATATTTCATTAGTTTTTACTCATTAAAAAATACAAAATTGTTACAGATGTATCAAAACTACTCCAACAACCATGAATAGGAATGGAGTAAAACTTAACCCAGGACTACTACAATGTTGGTCGTCTCCTTGTTTCATGCAATGTCCCATATCTGCGTGCCATTCCATTCCACATTTGCATTTACATTTATTATCCGGGCCACATTCGAGATCAAGTTGATCATTGCAAATGAATGGATGAGGCTCATTGTCTGGTTGAGTACAAGTTTCTCCAGGCAGGTCGACACTTGTTTCGTGTTGAATAGTTTCACTGGCGGATAGGGTGGCCAGAGCTACAACTCCGACTAGAAGAATTATCCTTAACATTTTCTGATATTCTTTAAACAAATAAAATACAAAAATTAAAGTTAAAAAAAATGTAATTAATAATATTGCTACCTTTAGGTCTTCGATTTGATTACGGTTTTGTTTCTCCCTGTCGAGCTGTCCCGTCATTAAACAAACTGCTCAGTGTTAAAGTGAATTTATAACAAGTCACCACATTTTTGTCAGGATAGTGCTTGAAATCATCAGGTGGTAATTAAAAAAATATCAATTTAATTATTTTCCTTTTATCGGAAATAATGATTGAATAATAGTATATCTTGTCTGATATCAGAACGGGGCATGCATGTTATGTATTTTCCAGTTAATGCTTACGTGAGTTAGATTCAACTTAGTATGTCCGTTGACATTTTTATGTACACCTGACAACTGAGTTATGACTTTGAGAAATTCATGTTTTGAGCTTTGAACGTCAAACGTAATGCATTTAAATGATCCGATTCGGATTGTTTATTACTAACGTAGATAGACAGTCCATTGTCCACAGACAGATGTTCACATTAAGTAATTAATTGCCAGTCATTCTCACCAGTTTACTATGCTTAAAAAATTTCTGCAATGGACTTGACAGACTCGTTATGCTGGAGTCACGTACTCCATCCCAATCTGTTATTAACCCGTTGAATAATTATCAGAAAAAATCAACGCAACATGAACCGCCGTTAACAGTGGATTACACTTTCAGTGTTTTTGTTTGAATTTGTTTATCGTTATGCTTCAAACGGTTCAAAATGTCAAAAAATGACCTCCGCAAGTTATATATCAAGATCACGGGCACAGGTTCAACGAGAAATGGCGGACGCATTTTTTTACAAACGAGTTCTACACCACATAGAAGTGAGATCTAAAACGACATTTACTTTTTTGCAGCCTCCATTTTTTGAAGATAAAAATGTCCCAGGGAGCCGATAGAATTCCAGGGCATTTATTAATTGTAAGATGAGTCACACCTGGATATTGTAATATAAACTAATATAATCCAAAACATTCAAAACATTGTGTCATGGAAGTTACTTGCATTTCAAATCAGTTAAAGCCATTCCAACGAGTTTGCCATTTGGGACTCCTGTGAATGCAAAATCAGTGCACGATCCATGGCTCAATTCGAGTACTTGTTTCCGCATTTTTGAAACTATTGTTTGCACAACCAAGTCTGTCAAGGTATTCCGATTTCCGGTCAGGTCCAGGTGAGTCATCCCAGTTTAACGAGACAGCAAAGAAATTACCTCCAATTCTGAAATGTTAGGGCCATTGGGATAAGGCCGTGCCTTGCAGAAGTGTGCGAGTCCTCTAAGGTAGAATGTTGTGAGATTTGGTGATAGTATCCATACACCTGGATAATTAAGTACTCTCTCAACTTGGAACAATTAGCAGTAAGGAATAATGCAGGGAGTTTTCCCACTTTGTGGGCGTGGCTTTGACCT
>JAAXNX010002692.1:0-12633 GCA_036491905.1 Folsomia manolachei
GATACAAATCAAACTTTTTTGGAGTTTCGCTGGAATTTTTCTCAGTTTCAGAAATATTATGAAACTGCCAGAAAATTTTATGACAGTGTCGAATTTCAGACGCAACTGGATCTTGGTGAAATCCAAAATGGGAACTGGTATACATTGTTGTTTTAAACCATGCAGAATCATTTAATTTTCTTTGTCACTCTCCTGACAAATTTTCTAGCAACATTGTTATTTCCCTTTCGCCAAGGACTTTCACAGCAACATTGGAATTTTCAAAACCGGAACGTTTTGCATCTAATGCATTGTTTGAGGGCGAATTAAAAATAGAAAGTCGAAACGGGAAAATTAGTTACATTAGCGAATCATTAAAAAGGCCAAATCCAGAACTGAAATTTAGGTGATATTATATTCAGCTAAAAGCAAATTTCAATTATTTATTGTTGCATTTGTTAATTTGTTTTCAGATGGCATTATGATTTTGATGATCGACAAAAGCTGGGCCGTCACTTGGATGTTTACACGAAGGTGGCAGAATTTACTGACGAGATACAAGGAAATTCATTAAATGGACAACAGGTCCGATTTACTTTTAAAATTGTACGGTATGGGATCAATCAGTTTTTTGCTAGTGGGGGACGTAATGGGGGAGTTTGCTAAAACAAGTTGTGGAAATGTATTGTAAATAAAATGATGAAACTGAGGTATATGTTTATAATTTCTCTCAAAATTATGTGACGAATACCAGCATACTGCATTAATAATTCTATAAAAGAGTACAACGCATTGTCAGATTTTGATATACATTTTTCAAATGAAAAATCCGTAAAGGTGCATATGTATGTCTGGTAACAGGGTAGAGCTCATGCTGTTCAACTTTGTTAAAATGTCAAACTATCATTAATAAATCTTATTTAATGACTTGAAGAGAATATCATTTCATTGAGCTCTTCAATAGCCACATAAACTTACTTCAAATCATTCCCAGTATGAGCTTATCTGCAACGTGATAGATTCTAAATTTTGTGACCAATTAAAATTTACCATAACAATTTTCATACCATACGCAGTTCAAGAAGTAATTGCCTCTGCTAACATTGTGCATGTGCAGCAATCACCAAATGAATTTTGGGAAGAAAAAGACTCTAGATATCTTCCGTATGGATCTATGACATACACGTAGATGACCTTGGACTTGGACAATGAGTATTTCAGTGTGCAACAGCCTTTTGTATCTTTTCCCTCCCGTTGACAAGGACTTCCTCCTGTCCTTTGTCGTATTTTGTTCGTTTGACACGATTGACATCTGCAAACTGCGGACAAGATGACAAAAAATTCAACTTCAATCCAAAGAGAGACTGAATGTCTCCGTTCCACCCACTGACTAGATCACGATTCCTTATTGACGGAATTACTTACTTTATGTGCCTGTAACATTTTTGAATTAAGACCTTTCTCGTCGATGTAATTATTGCTAATGCTTTCAGACTCATTCAATGTCCAAACAGTTTATTTCAGCTCCAGTTGTTCTGTTTGGCATTCAAGTGTCTGAAGAATACATATGTATTTAAGTAATGCAGTTCTTGCTGGAAAGTTCTTGCTGGAAAGTTTTGTACTATACCACATGTGGACTGATCCTATTCAAAGATCAGTATAAAGTGAATGTCACTCAAATCATGTCTAATACCTTCCCTAAACTGGGGTTCAAATTCCGAAATCCTTTGCAACTGGCACACGACAAAGCAGGGACTTAAGTAATTCTAGTAGCTGCCACGAACTTTTCAGCGAGTGATATTGTTGTCTTATTGTTCTCCTCGTGACATTGAAACACCCACAGGAGAAAACTTTCATATCATAAAATCAAATCCAACCCTTTCACATTTGTCTACATTTTTTGTCACAATTCAATTCACCCGATGAAAGAATCCAACTTGTCCAGCCCACCGGCTTCCTGGTTGTAGAAAGAAGTTCTCCATACACAACAAAGGACTTTGTGTGTAATGCACTCATGAAATGTGCGATGACATAAAAGGGTGAACTTTTGAGAAAACCCTAAACCTACGTTACGTTGTTTACGAAGGAATGATATCCGTTGTGTGACGTGTTTTGTTCCCCTGTGTTGAGTTGTTGATTCACTAATGTTTTTATCCACATGTCTCATGTTATACGCATGGAAAACAGAATGGTATTAATGTTCGTTCTTTCGTGTCATCTAGTTAGCTTTTTTATGATTGTTGAAGTTCCGATTTATAAAGCATGAAAAAATCTGTATCGAATCTTACAAGGGGGAAGAGTTCAAGAAACGTAAACACAACATTTGAGCATGCAATGCTGGAGAGTATATGAATGGATGGTATGCTTGAACAAGTACTTTTTCTAGTATAGGAAACTTTTATTATTTGGTTTTCATTGTGGTTAGATTTTGTAGTTTTTTTGCTTATTGCACCCTTGGACTCGAAACACGCTTATCCTTCATTTCCCTCATGAATATGAATATAAAATGACCCACCGTAAAATAAAATAATTCTAAAATAGAGAAAGGGAATGAAAATGTTATTATATCTGCTCATTTATAAATGAACCCACTCTAGGTTTGGATTTTACATTGAATACTGGAAGGCTCGGTTATTTCAATTCAACCCCTTCTGCTCCACGCATGCATATCTGATTTGAATTAAGTGTTTAATAAAAGATTGTAAATTCACAAGAGAGATGAGGGATCATAAACATCCAGGCAGGGAATAAAATTTGTAAGCTGGCTGAGGCTTATAAGTCTATAATCTTCCTTCTAATCGCTTATCGCCTGGAAATCTCCTTAAAATTAGAAACTTTGCATTGGTGATGTAAATTAGAATTTAAACAGTAATTCTTGGGCGATATTGCAGAAGGGTGAGCAAGGCATTGGAGTCAGAAATGTGAGAATCTTTCAGATTCCGGTGAAAATGAAGACTTTCGGTTGTCCTCTATAAGCAATTCTACTGCATACTTGATTTAAACCATCGTGTGAGCAATTCAATGCTCTCTGAATGAAGAAAATATGCCAACAAAACACAGACAAACAATGGAACTGTTTAGGATGAAGGGCGAGAAGATAAATAAATTGAAATGCATTTGTATCACTTTTGAAATAATTAAAGAAGTTCTTGTTCTTGCTGAATAGAAAATGCAAGCGGTTCAAACAATCTCACTTCAAACAAAGTTTATTCAAGGAATTTAAATTAGGGAAAGATGGAGATATATAAACACACCCTTTTGCATCATTTTATTACTTTGCTGGATATTTACAACACACCCAAATTCAGGAAACTAACAAAACTGTAAGTACAAAATGCCCTGCATTCTCCTTTTCTTTAAAATTATTGGATTGTACAGATTTAATCTCACAAATCTAACCCGGAGCCCAGTTGAAAATCTTAAAATCATTCTCTTCTCAAATGAAGGGAAAATTCTGAGGAGAGGAATGAAGCGAAATTAATGAAATAAAATGTTGAACAATACCATAAATTTCACTTTATGCTAAACAGAGTTGCATAGTGCATCACAATCACATTATGGGGGAATCATGCAGTGCAGTTGCACAAAGTTGCATGCACTGCAAGGTTATCAAGAAATGGTTTCTCAAATGCAATATCAAGCAAAGTGCAGCCTGAATGAATCTCCCTTGTAACATATAGCATGTCACAAAATACTCAGGAACCCGGAAAGAAATTATCCGGAAACCAAAGTTGTACGCTGAAAAACTAACATTGTGAACGTACCAAAATTATGGATGAGAAGAAAACATAACCAACCGCAGAGCCGGAGCCTCCCCTTCAGATTACACGGACAGATAACTGCGGTGAAAACTAAATTCAAATAAATCGGTTTTTCCTGCTCGGAATTTACTTCAGAAATTTCCCTCCGTTCCCATAATGACTTCATACAGAAAACATATTACGAGTGGGGTGTTGAAATATTGACAGAGAAAAAAACTAGCGTAACCTAAACCTTTTAACCGTACATATCGTCAAATGGATACATTACACTACACAGCTCAGTCTACTTTACGACTTTCTTCCGAAATCGTGCATTTAAAAATGTAAAGATCTTCTATCGGTTTACGGAAATAGAGGAAAGTCCAGTTTCATGCTGATAGGGATGAATTTATGGGCATTTCACCCTCGCAAACTACCCATAAAACATTAGATATTCAAAACTGGGGTCGGTGAAGTATATTCAGCAATGCAATAGAACAAATCCATATTATCACATTCTCTTCAATAGCGTAGAATCAAGTTGAGAAATAATTCGAACCAGTTCTGGAATTTTGGAATTACACAGCAGCTAAACATCCATCAGTTAGATAATGGGCTACAAAAGGACCTGCATTATTACATAACCTTTCGTTCTAAATCAATTCCAAAATTTATCCCCCTTCTTGCTACCTATTTGGTATTAAAATTTGAATTACATGTCCGAGCTTCGATCATGCTTCACTTTATGCTCACAAAAGACAGTGAGTGATTCATGTACCACAGTAGATCGGGGTCATTATGATGCCTTTGGATTTACGCGTTTGGTTATCTAAGGGGTCGACACGAGTTTAGGCTTTACAATCAATCAATAAATGCTTTTCCAGAATATCTTGCACTTAAAATTGTTAAGATGATCCATAAGTTCTCTTCATCGATTCCACTTGCACTTGTTTTTGCTGGACACTGCAAGTGCATCAGGCTTCATTGATATTCATGACGATCGGTTATGTCTCCTAAAAGCCTTCCTGTGAAGCAAAAGAAAGCCTTATGACCGTCCCATCAACCGTTATGATGTCAAGTTCAGGCTATTCAACAAAATGGGACGAATGGATCTGTTGCTTATCAATTCCAACTGTAAAGGTCATCATGATATTTCGTTATGGTATTCTCACTATGTGCAATGCACTAAGCCGTATTTATAGTTTGAAAGATGATGCGGCAACGGATGTAGCTATGTAATAAGGATTGCCCTTGGAAGTGGGGCGTTTGATATAACTGCTAAATAAATGAAATAATAATAAAAATATTGGATATTGAATTGCACTCTCATTCTCATTATTCCCCCGCGGCTTCATTGGTCTTCAGTTTCATTGCATGTGGCCTGCCTGTCTGGTCTCACTCAGTGGCTATTCAATTTAATATTATTCCCATCCACTTGGTCATTATGCTTATATTGATGTTATTATGTACTTAGAGTTTACTTTTACTAAACAGTTAGTTTGAAGCCGACTGCCATTCCGTTCACAGACACATAATGCAACTCGAATCCACATCGTCATCATCCATTGAATCTCTAAATATAATGCACAAGCAACAAAGTTCAATTTTGTGTTACTCATCGCCTTCCTTTCTCCTACGTTAACAGAATCCACCAGCACAAGTCCAATGTACAAGCAGTTGCACCATCATTTTACTCGGACCTGATTAAATACACATTATGCAACTTTGGATTACAATAAATGCAATACTGCTTATATACTAAAACTAAAGAGCAAACCTGCTGATCACATTGGGAAAATTATTATTTATTACTTTGATTCCTTGTTTCATTCAGTGATTCAATTTTATTACAAGCTGTCCATTCCTAACAGAACAATAGACTTTTGTTTTGCACCCCTCCGTCTGTTGGGTCAGCATTAAAATTCCACCCATCTTTTGCTCCACCACTCGATCAATGCTATTGCATATGTGCGTTTTAAATACAACTACTGTCATACAGTTAACCCTTCACTTTACTGGAACAGATTTGGGTAAAAGTTTCCGAATTTGATCGCCAACTTTACATTGTCAAATTCCGATTACCATCCAACACTCAATAATTTTAATCCTAATCGGTTGCTACGAATGAATCTTTGTGCCATGACGGGTAGGAAACGACCGTTTTAATGTAGCTCAGTTTATAGTCTAAGAATAACCAATGAGCCTATGGTGAATAATGCGGCGTATAACGATGCACGATAATAAATAAAAATGAATCATTTTTATAATCGTTCGATCATACAAAGGACCGTTTTGATTTTGGTTTGGTGGGCTATTTAGCCCAGTTTGATGGTGTGGTTATACGCGGTTTCAATTCCCATATGTGCTTCATAACGTATCTTTATCCAATCCATCGAGCAAGGGAAGCGGTTGTGAAGGGATGGGTGCATCATTGAATTGAATCGCTTTGTATTGCAGCACCGATTGTACAAAGGCATCGGAGTGTGCAGCATTGTATTGTGTTACACGACTCAGTTTTACAGTGGGAATATGATGGTTTACTTGGTGTGGGTTGAACGATGTTATGAATAAAATTATAGAGTACGCACTGAATTACGGGTCTGATTACTATATGATGATGCATATTCTGGACTACTAACGTGACACAAGTCCCAAATCATGTCGCACTTTTATAAAAGGTCCTAAAGTTTGGGAGCTGAACTAAATAAAGTGCCACGCATTCTGAAACTGGAATACTCATAGCATTCAGCATAAAGACAACAAACCGGTACTTTTCCTCGACTCGTATTTTGAGAGTCTCATGGACACTTTCACCCCACTTCGCGTTTTAAACTGGTGCCCCTGCTCCTGACCTTATTATTAAATAGTACAATGACAACATTCGTTACAAAATTCGTAATATGCATGAACCTCTCTAACTACATAGTACGGTGCAGTTTTCTCATGACTCTCTCGTGACACTCACGATGTTCTGGTATATGTCGAAAACCTTGCAAAAAGAGAGGGTCCCTTTATATCATTTTTAGATAATAATATGATTATATGATGGTCTTGGATTATTTAAGGGCAATTCAACCATCTAGTCCACGGCATCTAGGAAACAAAAATTTGGAACAGTTACAGAAATAGAGAATTGTTATCATTCGGGAGCATCGTTAGAACACGAAGTAAGCTCATTTGTTTTTTTACGCATTTCAAAGACATGGAACACGGAAGGATGATACTGTCCTAAGTAAGCAAAAGAAGAATGGAATTAAAGGACTCACTGGTATATGTCGAAAACCTTGCAAAAAGAGAGGGTCCCTTTAGATCATTTTTAGATAATGTTATGATTATATGATGGTCTGGGATTATTAAGGACAATTCAACCATCTAGTCCACGGCATCTAGGAAACAAAAATTTGGAGCGGTCATAGAGAATTGTTATCATTCGGGAGCATCGTCAGAACACGAAGTAAGCTCATTTGTTTTTTTACGCATTTCAAAGACATGGAACACGGAAGGATGATACTGTCCTAAGTAAGCAAAAGAAGAATGGAATTAAAGGACTCTCGCGTGCCCTGATCCATGGGGTATCCGTCTGTGGTATCCGTAAATAGATGATCGGTGGCGGTGGCATAAATATCGAATAGCAGGGCTGCCACTACCAGATCGCATCAGGAACAACGCTCCAATTCTTTTATCATCCACTAATACAAAGACAAATATGAAAGCCTAGCTTTATTTTTATTTTGTTTAAGTATTACGATTATGACTGGTATTATTCTAAAATTTAAACGTGTGTACGAGGGTCGGTTGTGAGGGACAGCAGGGAATCCAACTCCCAAGGCAAACCTTTTTTTATTCGTTTTTGTTTTAATAATGGCTGCATTATACGGTTCTACTGTACTCAAAGAAATTCATAATTTTATTTTATTCCAGCGTGAGGCATGTACCCTTGGGTTTTTGATAAAAACATTTTTTATGAAGGGTTAACAGTATTGGCCTGCAGTAGTTGGTTGCGCACATGTAAACTATGGATGGCTTCAGGTCACGTCAGAAACCAACCAACCGTGGCGTGCAATATTTGCACTCAGCATGTGTATGTCTGCAACTGATTTGTATATTTGTTGTAATAATGATTATTATTATGATTATTGCTGTTCATATGCACTTTTGATTATTCAATTTTATATTTGTTAGTTACTTGCTATTGCTTTTTATACGAATCGGCCGTAACACCAGTTTTTTTGCGCTAACGAATGGGCCATGATGTGACATGGGAGAGTTATTATTCATTGTTGGATTAAAGATTTTGACTTGATTGGTAAAAGTACACAATGTAAAATGTTTGGTTCAATGTACACAAGCAGAAGTTGGAAGTTCCAACTTGGAACACCGTGGAATAAATCAGAATAGGGATAACAGAGGAATTGGCTAATATTGATATTGGTATTAGCTGAATTTGAGAGATAAAATGAATATGGATCGATAGATGAATTGAGGTTTACTCCTTTCACAATGCAAACAGAAGCATATTCTCACTCAGATAAACTCATAAATTTGTCGGATGCTGACGTTTTTATAATTCTGGGATGGCGATTTGTTACCGTTTAAAATTGAACTGATTGTATTGTAGAATGTAGACCCACCCTTTCCCATCAATATTCCCAACAAGATAACACCGTGTGCTTTATCATTCCATGTCTTATGTGATCTACGTTAAATTGCTGCCGTGTTGAAAATATTTGATGCCGCTTTGTTGAATGTCAATTGGTTCTATCGAGCCTCGAGTTGAAAGAAGGGTGAGCAAGTAATAAAATTAAAAAAATTCTACTCTAGAAAAGGCAGTATATAAAATTCTGAAGAATTCTGAAGCGTATGCACGAAGTGAATTAAAATTTTAACAATCACATTTTCTCTAGCGTAGATACCAGTAAACGTTTTTCACGGGAAATCTTAATAAGTGTGTTCCTGCTAACGATGTACATAATAGTGGCAAAACTTAATGTATAATTACAAACAATAATATAGCGTCCTAATGAAACTAATGAAGGATGCAAATTAATAATTGCAACGTTATGCTGTTCATCTGACCGCGTTCTTCATATATCGATGCTTTTGACATTTTTATTGGTAATTTATTTTGCTTTGTTTTGTTCCAATTTCGGCTAATAAATCAGAATGGCTAATGCATTGCAAACAGTCCGAGACCAAAAACCACACGTTACACAGAATTTTGCATGGGTGCATGGCTTTCCTCAATAAGTCGACTTGGCTTGGCACGGCACAATTAAATTGAATGAAATTACTGTACAATCTATTCTTCCTCCTCTATACTTTATTGCTTTAGGGCGGAAGCAGTCACACTTACTGGCTTACTACACCGCCTGTGCAATCAATTTACCAAAATTATCGTTCTCTTTCCATACTTTGGGCCCTTGTAATATTCAATTACTGTTCATGAATTCTCGCCCTCTAACTCCAAAGTCCAGTGTCTGGCCCGAGAAAGAAACGGGCGGGGTTGGATTAAATGAACTGTGGCCACCAATAATGCNGCCCTCTAACTCCAAAGTCCAGTGTCTGGCCCGAGAAAGAAACGGGCGGGGTTGGATTAAATGAACTGTGGCCACCAATAATGCTTCATTCCCAAAAATCGAATACGTTTGTACATCGAATGCATTTCTAAAACATAACTCAACTCCGAGCCAAGTCAACAAAAAGAAAGTCAATCCAAAATCCAACCTGACCTTCCCAGCTTGTCCACTACACATTATTTTATCCGATTTTTTTGGTGAATAATTGATGAGAACAAGCTAGAGTGGTGATGAAGATGTAATACAATCCCTAAGTCACAGTTGAATAGAGTGACTTTATGCCATAGTGCTTCTGTTTCTTTCTACGCGTAGCAGGGGACAGACAATTTAATTGTTAGGTGCCGTCAAGTTCGGAAGTGTGCATTGTTTCTGTCATCAATGAGAGCGGAGGTCACAAATCAATCAGCGAGTGTATCGGCGGAGCCCAAAATTCACTGCAAATCCAACACAGGCTTCAAAATTGTGAGTACAAGACAAAAAGAAATGGAATGAATGACGATGGATGGAGGGTGTCAACGGATATATCCCGATGTCCCTAACTTCACCATTGAGCCAACAAACGCAGCTAAATGACACATCAACACGAAACTTTCGTGTAAAGAGGAAAGCAAAAAATGTCTTAACATGACCGTACAAAAATAATGTTCAACTCAACAGGAAAAGAAAGGGCTAAAAGATTAAACCTAGCTGTTCCTGTGGATTGTGGTCGTTTCGTTATAAAGTAGTGTTACGATTTCCTATTGGATTGTATCCGTCCCCTGTGAACAGAAGCTTGGTGGATTGGGAATTGACATTTTATGTTCTGGATACAGCACAATTTTTATGTTATGAATGCTGATACAATCTACATGTGTGTGCAGGTTAGTTGACTTTGAAATTTAAGGCTTATCATCATGTCATGCTTAGCTACTTGGTGCAGTGTTCTTTATGAACAAGTAGTGGAATTGTACTCTGTAGATGGTTACTTTCCCTTCTCATGTCAACGGGTGTTATTCATATTGGGGTGACGGGTGAAACGTATGTTACTGCAACTGAGCGGAAGTTGAACATGTTCCTAATTTTATGTAAAAGAGAAATGTGAAAAAATTATCTTCCAACTAAAAGATCCAACATGCTCAGTTGAGACAAATTGGTGTATTTCTGTCAACCGAATGGGCCGCAAATTGAGAAATGAATGAAATGCGGGGAATAGTTGAAAATTGTTGCCTCAAACGAGGATACGCATCACTGTAATTAGGAAGTTAGGAACCTTGAAGACAGTCGTCTGAAATTGTAAGACCTGCCTCTACTAAGTACCACGTTCTACGAAATCATCAGCTTTTTTACATTTGAACTGCCTGTCTGTGTTGCAGAGGTGTTTGAAGAATACAGAACCGTGAAATAAGATGGTGACTTATTATATTTGCAGTCACCCAAAAACTAATTGAAATGCAAATGAGTGAGACAAATAACCCTCATGGAAGCAATACTGGAGTTTACATTTTGCATAGCATACACTAAAATATTCAAAATGACTGATAAATTTGACTGTATACTCGCATAGCAATTCACTGAAAAAAGGTAATTTATTTATAGTGGACGCAGTTTGATAAAACTTAAACATGCTGCCCATTCCACTCCCTGCTTGACGGGTGGCAGGCAGCTTATACCTGTTGTAACTTGAGTCCATTAATCTTTTTGTTTATAAATAAATTGGTCTTGTATATGTATATGATTTAATAAATTTTAAAGTAGCAGGTTGTTGGGTGATGTATGTTCCATCGTTTTCATTGCTGTGAAGTTACCAACCAAATGTCTTTACATTTAACATCGGTCATAGTAGATATCCTACCAGCATCAGTATCATACCAGGATGTATTTCGTCGAATCGAAATGCTATCCATCTATTAGTAATCGTTCCTTTCCCGAGTGCTGGTTAGTAAATGTCTATTATGCAACTAACTGGATTTGTTGAAATGAAATTAGAAAAATGAAACACAAGAAGGGTTTCTGCTTGTCGGAGCTGGAGAGTTTTCATGGGCATTTTCTTCATCAGTCCTCTCTCTTGGGGTTCATCGGGCCTGGTTAGAAGTTACCTCATCCTAATCCAGATCTCATCACCAGAACTCAGCCTGCTTGTTGAGCTCAGCTTTCTGGAGATCCAGATTCAATCGGAAAGATCTAAATCAAAAACTAAAAATGAAATTAGAAAAATGAAACACAAGAAGGGTTTCTAACTGCTTGTCGGAACTAGAGAGTTTTCATGGGCATTTTCTTCATCAGTCCTCTCTCTTGGGGTTCATCGAGCCTGGTTAGACGTTACCTCATCCTAATCTAGATCTCATCACCAGAACTCAGCCTGCTTGTTGAGCTCAGCTTTCTGGAGATCCAGATTCAATCGGAAAGATCTAAATCAAAAACTAGATTGAAACAATCTCTTTCTCTATTGTAACAATTTGATTGTGCATTGAGCTAAAAAGTCTAAAAGTTGATATAAATTAATTGCATTTCTGATTTTTGTCTTTCGTTGTCCCCGAAAAAAGCGAGGTTTGTTTTGTTGTGTTTGATTTTTGCTCAATAAAATAGGCAGCTACATTATCTTATTTCTAAAATCCACCAAATACCACCAGCGCAGAAGAAAAACATTTCTTGTGGTAACGTATCTCGCTTTGCTGTAAGTGACCTTTTTTTAGCGTGTCCCCCTTCAGTTTCAGCTCCATGTCTGTCATGCAAACCTCGTTTCGTTTCATTACTTAACACCAATCCCAAGACCAGATTAAATTAATCAATCACAGAAAGCTACATATCAAGTGAAAAGGAAATGAAAAGGGGACGGCATGCCCGACTCAAGTAAAATAAACGGTGTACGTTGGGCGTCTTGAAAAGGATTCAATTTTCGTGTAATCCTTCAAGTGAGAAATAGAAAACAGCTGGAGATTCCTGAAATTGGAATACCTTTTTGCTATTATATTTTCCCAGAGAAGGAAAATTTTCTTTCCTACTCATAAAGATTTAGATTCCACACAGCCACCAATTGTAATTGCATTTTTGAAACAAGACTTTTTAACCAAAACTTTTTGGTTCATCTGTTGCAGCTTGATTTCTGGAAAATAAAATGTAAAGTAAACTATTTCTCATTGAGCAAGAAGGAAAACACATTTCATAATTTTTGGTTTAAATTTAGTCTTATCCTCTTTACTTTTTGTTCCAAAATTTCCAGTCAGCAACGGTTTCAATTGAGCTTGTTAAGCACACCTGGATACTGATGCCAGGAAGCAAATGTTTGGAGAAGTGCATTCATTAAATTCAACAGTATGATTACGTCTTTGCATTTTCATTAGCAAAGAAGAGAAAGTATG
>JAAXNX010002693.1:0-12632 GCA_036491905.1 Folsomia manolachei
GGCCGTCTAGGGGATTTATGACAGTTTGTATTTTGGATGAAGTAATCATTCACTTGAGCAAAGTTATATGTTCATTCGCTACATAAACAATTTCGACTTTTGTGACGGGTTTCTTTACCTTCTGGGAGGTAAATGGATTGTGTTTCAGGACATTCAGGAGATTGAAAGAAAACTCGTAATAAAATTTAATTTAATGACCAAAATAATAAGTTGAGGCAACCTTATTATAAGAGAATTTTCCTAAGCAAACTATTTGAATCGGGTTTGTGAATTTCGCTTTGTGAATTTCATTTAAGAAGTTGTGGTTGAATCTATTTATTTGGAAGGGGTTAATGTAGTATACTGGAGGGTGTGTAGGTGTGGTGTCCTTTGGCATGATTCAAACACACTCCAGCTACTTGTCTGTTTTGGGTGTTTAAAGTATTTTAGTTACATTTAGGCACGCGACACATACTCAAATGCAGGTACAGGGAGCAGCCCTCCACCAAATACATCATTTGTGAACGAGAAAAAAAATGAGACTGTTTCAAAACTAGGGAGAAAAAATGGATTGAATGAAATGAAGGTGCGTTTTAGGCAAGGCAAAAGCACGCTCAGGAATTCATCTCACTTACATTTTTGTAATACATGTAAATAAGTGACTACTGGAGTTCCAGAATTCTAAAAATCTCTCTCTTCACACTAATGACCTCTCATCACCCCTAATAAATATGGGGTGACTGGATGGATGGACAAATCTCTCAAACTTTGGCTTCAATTATCCACCCAAGGAATTCCACACTTTCCTTTTTCACCTTGTTTGTTGCATGTTTCTAGTTCACAGATAAATCTCAAATTCTCATCTGCGGCTGGGTGGAAAGAAAATGCAAGTCTGTCCCTGGCTTCTTTGGAGCAAGAAGCTGTTTCTTAATGAGCCTTCGTCGTAAATTACAAAGTAATCCTTTCACACACAGTTATTCTTATTTTTCCATAATTTGTGAATCCTATTTCCTTCTTGTGCTCAGTTGGGTTTCTGCCCCATTTATTTCTTATCAAAAGTCAACTTATTTCTGGTGCAACTTTTTCTTTTTTTTGTTAAATGAGCGTGCAACTAACTATCAATTTTAAAAATTAAAATTGTTTTCTACCAACTCATTCTACGGATGTATGCAAATACACGCGTGTAAAGCGAGAATTGCATTGCAATTATATTTAATACATACATAAGGTAGTCATAACTTGAATGCAATGAATGTGAACCAAAGAGGAAATTAAGAGTGCAATTCGTACCTCTTAAATCATTTTGAAACCGCCCATGCACCCAATAAATAACCGCAATTCGTTTATTTGACCCTGCCACTAGTGAATGAATACATGCAGAGGTTAAAAAATTAATTTGGCACTCGCCAGTAATTGGACTTGTAATTTTCCACGGTTGTGAAAGTCGACTATTTCGATTGAAATATTATGCGTCATGCATTTTCAATAGGAAAGTAAGTAGAATAGTAGTAGTAATAAGCAAAAAGTTGCTCTCTACCGCACGGGGATGTTTCTCAATTTGTGTGTTCTTTTCTCTATCCATGTGGTAGAATGGAATGGAAAATACGTTTTAACTGAGAAATTATTCCACCTCCATCCAACTGCATCAGCAATCCAATGACAAAACTAAACTACTCAATAACACAACTAATGAAATGAAGTTGAAACCGTTGTTTGAGTAAAATAAGTTGGCTGGCTGGCACCCACATGTTCAACTTTTTGTGGGCTGTCTCGTGGATGTAAAAGCTTTGAAATCAACTACTTGATATTACTGGAAAAGAGGAAGTTTGACATTGTATGCATGCGTACTCATGATATACACATATGTATTATATGCCTCGTATGGAACGAGTTGTTGGAAGTTAACGGTGAGACGGTTGTAATAAATGAGGAAAAAAAGAATTCGCATAAATTTTCCTGGCACGACCAAATGACTTTTTCTCCACTTCACGGCCACACCAAAGACAGAACAAAAATGCCAGCTTGCTTTTACGTTGTTTGTAAAATTGAATCATTTAATTATGTTGGGTGGAGATTGATCCCGGAAACATATAGATCGCGAGTGAGGCGGAAATGTGTGTATTTCAATTGTATAAGAAGAAATTTGAAATTTAGAAATTATTTTAAGAGTGCACAATTACTTTGCGACGAGTATCAGGTAGATATGCTATCAAAGTATTATGGAAGCTCGGTTATTGTTTCTCCTTCGAGCTCGCCGACTCCTAGACATGAAATTAAAGAGAAATGTTTGCATTTCATACTGCACATTTCATTGTATTTATATTTGTACTTTTTTATACCTTCTTGTTGGCCGTGGTCGCTCATCTTCTGGGTTTTGCTCTAGCACCCAAGGAGTATTTTCTAGATAAGTTTCATTTCTCTGTTCCGTGTCAAACAGAACGAAAGCCGAGCTCTGAGGGATGCTAATTTGAGATTGGAGTTGGAATCGGACTTTTGGTTCCCTTTTCTTGACTGGAAACTCCATGGCATAAAGGGACTTATTTTCAGAGGAGGCACTCATGTAAGTAAAAATTTTGGCGATTTGTTCCACAGATAGTATTCCGGTCGGAATGATGCTGTCTGCAAACTCCGTAGGTGTCATAGCTGGAAAGCGAACCAGTTCCAACAACTTGTTTCCAACAGTCAATTTGTTGTCTCGATTGAGAATCGGTTGTTGTTCAACACATTCGTACTCGATCCATCTACAGATTTTATCAAACTGTTTACTCGAAAGAAAATTCAACAAGTTCTTGAAAGATGGAATTATCTCATTTCTTAATTTTGTGTACGTATTTAAATACCTCATTACAAACTCAAAAAGTTTAACTTCTTTGATGTGCAAGTGTTCGTTTTTGAGAATGATACACAAAACATCAATGTCCATATTAAGTACATTTTGCTCCAATACGGCTTCTGTATTTTGTTCAATGAATTCCCAGCACTCTGAATCCAACACGGGCATGGAATGAAGATTGGAGAAATTCAGGATGTCAAAGACATTTGTAGCATTAAGTGCAGAGCTCAAATTGATTGCACAGACATCTTCCAAACCCTTGACCGCATATTTTCTGGCGGCATATAGAACTCCGAGGATGAATGGAACGGGGTCGTTGCTGGTTGGGAGTCGGGATGGTACTTTGAGTCCTCCGTACAAGAACTGTAATAAATTCATAAAACAAGAGAGTCGCATAAGGAAATTGTAAAACATTGTCAAGTCTCCTAATTAGATACTAAACAAGCTTAGAACACAGCAATATAACTTCATTAGCGGGTTGTCCAACGATATACAGCCCGTTTTAAATATTGAGAGTTGTCTCGTCTCACTCAGACAAATGTAAGTTATGTTGTGTGTTAATATGTAATCATGAGATAAAATCAGGTCAGAGAGTTGACAAGAAATTGAGTTTTTAACATTGGAGAGAGATCTTAGTAAGACGTGTCCCGAATCCAAATCATTTCCTCTTTCAGTGAAAAGAATTGATTTTAAATTTGACCCTAGCAATCCAACAAAGCCAACCATACGCAGTATAAGACAGAACAGAAAAGCAAAAAAAAGTGAGAACATGTAACAGTAGCCGGTCAACAAAGTTTTGGATAGAAATCTCAAGAAGACTTTTAAGTGAATGTAAATTCACTCTTATGCCAGTCCTCCATAAATTATGAGATGACTGCTGGACCGGACGGACCACGGCCGGTGGATGGATGACTACATTTAAATGAGGTTCAACATTTTGACTTACTTGAATAAACGTATTGAAAGAATCCACTCGGCAATCCGGTATTTCTACGATATCTTGACTCTCGAGTAAAGGGCTGTAAAACATGGATTTAAAGACGGGACTGGAAAGTGCCAGAATTAGTTTATGGGCCTTAATGTCTGCTTTTTCCTCTCCGACTAAAAGTGTAACATCACTCAACATTTTCGTGTTCGCAAGTGATCCTATTTCAATACAAAAAGTGAAACTTTTAGCGAGATGGATTTTTTTAAATTAATGCATAAAAATTGGCAGTCGTGGTCTGTTTACCGATTCGCTCAGCCAAGCCTTCGTTGTAATTGATTTGAAGATCATAACTTAAGCCGGAGGCTGGATCAGGGACAGAGGTTGAAGCTTTGGCATCTGTTAATTCAAATTTGTTGGACGATAAGACTTGGTTCTCTTCGAATGGACTGGGAGAAGTTGCCATTTCCAACAAATCCGAGAGATTCATTGTAGACGGAATTATGGACTCTTCGGATTCTGACATTTTATTTTCAGATAGATGAGGCGGTTGGGTTGATAATACACAAATTAACTAAATTTAATTTAAACCCTACATATCAAAAAAATAACAATAAAATTGGGGGATTCCTTCAGTTTAGTACAATAATTTTATGCACGTTACGGAAGCAGACGGAAATGTCGCCGTTAGTGATGCGAACAAACATTGCGTTACGTGGAGTGACTCCACTGGAGTCATTACATCAAATTGCTGGACACTTGTTTTTTTATACTCATACTTAGCATAATGCGAATATCCGATTTTTTGGTTCGTTGTTATTTTAAACAAAACATGGATCATCGACAAAATACAAACTATGATTTTTGAAGCGGCGATGTGATTTGTGACTATGATGAACTCAAAGATAATTTCGTACAGCAAGACAAAAAGCTTTGTTTATTTTCTTATTATAGTTCCACGGTGGGATGAAGACATGTGGCTGGTCTTTTTAAATTGAAAATAGTAATAATCATAAGTTGCGTGTAGCTTAGTTTTGCACCTTTCAACCACTTAAAATCATTTCTTGAATTTAAGTTAAGTCGCCCTATTCGTCCGCACCCCTCTCATCATCTCCCGTTTCATGTTAATCTTCATCCTCTTCAAATTCTCGGGCATCATCCTCCGAATTCTTTTCCATCTTTAGTTTCTTAGATCTTTCTTCGTCAGACTCGGGCAGGTTGCGTTTTAAACTCTGCATACTCCTACTGGTTGCTGCGTGAAGGGCTAGCTGTCTTCTACAAGAAATGAAATAATATTTTTAGACATTATTGACTAAAATATAATAAAAAAATACCAAATTACTTTGTATTTTGATCAACGAGTTGCTTAAGACGAGCCGTCTCTGTCATTTCTGTCCCTATCGCCATTTCCAAGCCTCTTAATGTTGTGGTCAGGGCGTTGAAATCATCCACCAGGAGGTGGTTCAATTGGGCTGATTCAACACACTCCTTATGCCTGCAACCGATTTCTTGTTTTATTTGTAAGTCCAAAAGAGATGTGGCCAAAACGTCAGTTGCTGCTGTTGGAGTTATAGATGGCAATCCCAACAAGTTGGACAGTGGTTGGGACGGCTTGGGTTCAGATATCGGAATATCAACTGCTTTCACCTCTTCAGATTCAGCAATCTCCGGAAAACACTGGAGACAATTACTGTAACGGTAGCTTCTCTGGCAGGACATGCATTTCCTGAAACCATTGTGAAAGGAAATTGTTGTGCAAGTGAAACAACTGAGCAGTTTAGCACTACATTAAATTTGCTTATTACTGTGTCTTGTTTCTGTCTCTCGGTCGTGGCAAGCATTCCTCATGGAAAAGATGACCACAAGGAGTGGCGACCAGATTGGGTTTTACACCATTGATGGAGGTCAAAGGTTGGAAGCATGCGGGACAGTTCAATACTAAAGCCGCGTTATTCATTTCAAGTGGAGTTATATGGTGCGGTCGCGGTGCAGTATCTACTTATTTTGAAAATTTTCATCCAAAACTTATTACGGCAAACATTTCGAGAATTTCATCGCGGCTTTGTCGTCGTGACATTTCGAAGTTGTAATTATTACTCTGAGCCCGCCCGACGTGGTTTGCGTGCATGTCCTCAAATACCATTGCCAGAAAATTATGAAATGCTCACAATCATATAACTCAACTCAGCAAATATTATGTCCAATGCAATCGCACAATAATGAATGTATGACAGACATCTTATGACTGCCACAGTATGAAGTATAATCCGATTATAATAAAATCTCATTTTACCCCATAGGTCCATATCTGCTGAACAAACACTTGACCATTGAATTCCACTGCGATCCCTTACCTCGCAACTTTCTCCAATGTGCTCACCCAACTTCCGATCTTTAAACTTCAACCCGGATCGACTTCTTAAATCATCCTCCTCCACCCTAACAGTGAGCCCCATGAATCCCTCGTCCGCTGCGGTGGACTATTACAACTCAACCGTTTCCAATCCCAAAATGAATTCTCGCTTTGCTTTCTCTCACCACCCAGCCCATTCCCACCTTCATCAAAACTCATCCTCATCCGATATGACTCTGAGTGGGAGCAGTAACAATACTTCTTCTGGGGGAGGAGGAAGTAACAACAGCAATATCTGCCAGAATAATGAGCTCTGGACTTGTCCCCCTAATGCTGCTGCTGCTGCAGTTGCCGTATTACAATCTCATCATTCAAATTCCCATCACCATCATTTTGGTTCCTCAAATTCTCCAATCTCATCCGCCACTACAATGACTACCAGTCCAGCCAACAGTACAAATAGCACGGGTTCTGGAGGTTCATCCTCATCAGCGGGTGTGGGTGGAGGAGGGGGTGGAGGAGGTGGAAACAATGCAGGATGCTACTCACCCTCATATTTATATCCTTATGCAGGGGCAATGTGGAGACATCACTATGATTCCCAACTTACTCGGAGTCATTATGGTATGTGTGATGATAACACTTAAGAATCCATTTAACCCTTTCTCCATAAGTACATAAAGTGGTAGTACGAGTAAAGTATAATGACGATGATAGCATTGTCAAAGTGGTAATTGCTTAACAATTACACAGGATACACTGCCAACCGACCTCATGCATGCATAATAATAACAACTCAAGTTCAGCCTGTCTCATTTTAATTGAAACCATTAAATCAAAGCAATGCATTATTTACCTGCGGTGTTTTTCATTGTGGATATGGGAAGATTAGGCAAAAGTTCTGGGATGGATTTTTCTTGTCTTTCTATTACTTGTTTATGAAAGGGTTTGATCGGTGATGAGGTACTTTAAGTTGTTCTTGCATTTTGTCAGTAGCTAACAATCATCAATTTGTATTTGTTACAAAGCTGAACTGAATAATGCGTAATAAAAGGATTCTATGAAATTGTGAAATTTCAAATCAATCAAACTCGGAGGTTTGTAGCTAGTTGACAGATGATCATCTATTACAGATGCCGTGCGAGGCATTCTTCGAAGTAAACTCATCAACGTCAAACCTAGTGTTTACTGAAATGAAATACAAAAACCGGCACTTTGCAGTATGAATTCCCAGTATCAACCCTTTTTTGATAAGGATGAATACAAACACATTTTTCAGTGCTTGCTTAAATTACAGAGGACACCTCGAACAGGAGAAAAACATCTCTTTCGGTACAAGTGCATAATGACAATTTCGAAGTAGAATTTTGAACTGGCGTACTTTCCATACTCTCCACTATTTCCAGGCATATTGCATTTGTTCTTAAGTTCAAATAATGGTAAAGCAGAGAATGTGGACATGGTGGGAGTAATATATGGAATGAAAGACTTGTCACGTTGGAAAGCATTTTAGAACAACTGGAAAAGAATGAGTTTCTTTTCTTATCAGTTTCTTCTTCCAGATAACTTAATAGCATTGACTGGTTGAGTGAGTTACAATGAATTTTACCAGCTCTTACGGATGGATGCTCAATTTTTTTACTGACACCATAGTAGATAGATTTCCCCAATAATAGAGAATTCGTGCAATGTTATTGTCTGACGTTGTAAAGGTTCTGAACTGTTTGCCTGAATTTCACAGACATGACTTCGGGGTTTTGCGGCACGCCTAATTTCTCGGCAACAGCCCTTAATCATCATTCGCATCATCAGATAGCTGCTGCCGCAGTTGCCCATGTAGCTGCTGGTCATCCCTCCTCCCTCCATCACCACCAACATCCTGGAGCACATATGGGGATGGCGAATTTAGGTGGATCTGCCTCTAATCCTGGAGTGACAATGTCCGCGGCGGCTGTACTTGATACGACTTGCTTCCTTGGTCCGGGATGGACACCAGCAGGACTTAACGAGGTAAGATCTCGGAATAATAAAATCGTTATATTCATTCTAGAGTTTGTCGTCAGATAACTATGCACAGCGACAACGGCTCGCTTGTTATTCAGATAATGCTCTAGGACAAGTTGTTCATGAAATGGGTATAAGTAAAATGAGCGCTTCCAAATTGTGCAGACATATAATTTTTGTCGACAATTCACCAATTTCATACATGCTTCAAAATCAAAAAAGATTCTCAGACAAAAAGATCCTTGTTGGACATACTTCTGGTGTTTGAAGTTTATTAACGGAAGGGAAATTAAACAGTTGAAAAATTGAAATAATTCAGCATATAAATGTTGATTACTGGGAAGGTGACGAGTGATAAAACGTTGTTTATATAAAATACCTACTTTTAAATACCTGTCAACTTGTCCCAGAGCATTTTTAGCGAATTGTACTCTGACGAATTACAATTTTTCGCCAAACCAATTTGAGGGGGGGCAGGGTTATTTTCGTGCAATGTAAACTAAAAACACAAACTGAAGGATTGCATTATTACGTAATTTTATTTTAATTTTAATTTTAAGGCACGCGAATGTGTGAACTGCGGTGCTGTATCTACACCTTTATGGCGCCGCGACGGTACAGGACACTATTTGTGCAATGCCTGCGGTTGGTTACTTTAATTAGCGTTCATTCTCATTGTCAAATATAATTTACACATTGCTTTAATTTTAAATTTGTAGGCCTTTATCATAAAATGAACGGTAATTTAATTTAAAATAATTTAGTAATGCACTGAGACACTCTACCAAGCAGTACTTAGCACTTTGGAAGTTACTGGTTTTGTTAGAAAAATCTTCAAAATTAAATATTTCCCCCTTTTGAATGCCCTTAGTTATTAAGTTGTTTATCCAATAATCTGATTTTAATTTCGGCAATTAAATGCTTATTATGTAGTAAACCTCGTTTCTCAAACACAACATGAGTTGATGTGTAAAAAACTGCTTGAAATAACCAAAATTTTCCAATTAGCATTGAGCTCCCAGTATTTTCGTTTTCAATTAAAAACCAAAACTGCTCGGTATGGTGTCTCAATGCATCAGTAAATTGAACCAATTTATACACAGGCATGAACAGACCTCTCATTAAGCCGTCGAAGAGAATGGTAATATATTAGTTTTTACATTGTAATGCTATTTTAGACTGTAGCTTTTTCTCATCCCTAAAGCAGCAAACCCATCCCCCACATTGTCAGTCAAGTCAAGTAAAAACAAAAACCAACGGCACGGCACGTACCCTTTTAATTACTTTTTGTGTATAGGAAGAGGGATATTTTTCCATAGTGTAGTAGACAATCCAGTACATACGTATGTAGATATGCTAGAAGAATTTAGAATACATTCCCCTGATTCATTGTCATCTGCCGCAACCCTTTATTGTGGTCCAGCCCAAGAGAGGAATTTAATTTAACACATTCAGGATTTCTTTCGGAATTTTATTGAGATAGCCTTTTAAACGTTGTGCAGTACACTAGCCTCAGAATAGTTTGTGTCCTGGAATTTTGGATTAGGTTAACTTATCAATTTCCATTGATTACACATTGTGGAGCCGGCACATTTTATGGAGGCGATTACTACTTGAGGAAGTTGAGACAATAGAACAACCAGTGTTTGTCTCAATTCACCTCTATATTCTTGTAGTACAAACGGACTGACTGCTCAAAAATTTCACTTTACATTGCACTTAACAAGCCCCAGCCCCACCCCTTGCTTTACATTCTGTCTTTGAGTAATTAGTTTTCTAAAATTAAACACTTCCATGTGGAGTGAGTAATCTAACGGTATTTTGTTTTGTATTTATTTGACCATAGGCAACATCAAGGCGCCTTGGATTGTGCTGTACTAATTGCGGGACGGGGACAACGACGTTATGGAGAAGGGACAACAACGGTAAACCATTTAATTCGTGTAGCATTATTTGAATTTATTTTACTAAATGGAATTCGATCCCTTCTTACGTTAACAGGAGAACCAGTCTGCAACGCCTGTGGACTTTACTACAAGCTTCATGGGGAGCTGTACTAATTGCGGTATTTGAATTTGAATTTATTAGCTCAAACTTGCTTTAAAGCTTGTTACGTTTGAACACAAATAGGTACGGGTACAACGACGTTATGGAGAAGGGACAACAACGGTAAACCATTTAATTCGTGTAGCATTATTTGAATTTATTTTACTAAATGGAGTTCGATCCCTTCTTACGTTAAAAGGAGAACCAGTCTGCAACGCCTGTGGACTTTACTACAAGCTTCATGGGGTTAATAGTAAGTATACATAGTTTTACAAGAACTTGTCAAGTTCAACTTGACGAATGCCAATGAAGGAAATTTTCAATTCTAAAAATTCGAATGCAAAATCAACAGGGCCGCCAGCAATGAGGAAGGATGGTATTCAAACTCGGAAAAGGAAACCAAAATCCAAGTAATTTAATAAAGCTTAAAGAAATTAAAAAATACGAATCGGGTTTTGAGAATTTGCTTTCTCCCAGTCAGTGGGTTTTAACCAAAGTGTTGCATATTACGGGAGGCGTGGGAGGAATGAGACATGCATTTTTTGGCTTTTGTCTATTAAGTATGCTAAATGAAAGACTATTTTGCAATTTAGGATCTCATCATCTGCCCTTGCCCTTCATCACCACCAACAGCAACAGGCCGCCCAACAGGTCACAGCAAATAAGGCCCTTCTTCACCAGTCCAACTCTAACAATGGGCTCAACAACAATAACTCTCACACGAGCAACAACAATTTGAACAACAATCACCTTTCTCATCATCATATTCAATCTCCTCATAGTACCAATAGTCACCATCATCACCAGCACCATATTCACAATTCCAGCAATAATGGATGAAATGTGTAGAATTTTACCCTTAATCATTAATAATTATTATTATAACATAATTTATTTTCTGTCCTGAGATTTCGTAGTGCAAAAGGTTTTTTTTTTGTAAATCGGTTTTTCGAAGGTGTCGCACAACACTATGTTGTTTTTTATGTGATTTTATTGATGTTGTATTGCTACTATTATAATGAACATATTCAACTAACGATTTAGGGTAGCCGACTAAGTTGTGTTTAGAAGCTACTAGAGTTCAATATTTAAAAATAAATTGTAAAATCCAATTCTGAGTTCTGAGTGTAATAAATCTCGGCAGGTGAGATTGCAGTAAAACTTTTCTATTATACAGTTCTATGAGTAAAACAGGGCAATGAAGTATTTCATAGTTCTAATACCTAGGAATTGAATTAGAGACAGCATGCGACTATCTTAAATTAGTTGTGCAATATATTTATCAATCAAATCAAATTGCTGACAATTTTACCAATAGTCAATTATATCTTGTGTATGGACAAGTTTCAACGCTACCGGTTAAAAATTAATTCGTATTTACAAGTGATTAACATTAATTTCGTAAATCTGAATCCGGCGAGTATTATAATCATTAACATTTAAAAATAGCCATATAATATAATTATGATTCCTCACTAACTATTCTATTAATAATGGCAATGACCGCACTGCCTTGTATCTCGATCTGTATAAATAAAGTCAAAGGATTGTTGTAAATTGTAAGTGTATAGTTCAGATGAACACATTTCTCGTTCCTTGTATAATTAGTACTGTAAATATGAGTGGATTGAAAACAATTTGAAGAAAATAAAGCACATTGTTTGGTTAAAACTGAAGAACGGCTTCTTTGGATGTAAAATCATGCACTTTTGGGAACATTTTAATGGGCAAACCGAACTGCAGAGTATGGATGTAATCTCCAGTTCTTAATAAACTGCATAATGCAAACAATTTTTTAGATGTTCTTTGGCGTCTTTTCATAATGTGACGCTTCTTTGGCGTCTTATCAGAATGCGACGCTTCTTTGGCGTCTTATCAGAATGCGACGCTTCTTTGGCGTCTTATCAGAATGCGACGCTTCTCTGGCGTCTTTTCATGCCCTATGCTTAAATACGACCGATTAGAGAGTATTGCATTTTTCATTCGTGACCTGGAGTGCAAGTTGACAAGTCAAAGAGGAAAACTGTGCGAAACAAGACCGGAAAGAATCATGGCATCAACGTCTAACACAAAGGTAATGTTTTTTTGTTGAATATGGCGTCATTATTATTACAAACTCGTAAATTACTATTTTCCACAGTACTCAGAGGACCCGACCGAGCAGTTAAACAGGGAAAGTTTAATCCGTTTTCTGGACTCTAAAGTGCAAAATGATGCAGAGAGAGACAGACTGCTGGGTTTGGCAAACTGGACAATGCAACAGCCTGTATATTTCAGTCGCGATTGTGGCTATTACAAAAAAAAAGAAATTTCCTTACCACGTATCTCAAAAATAAATGGAGGAATAACATTTCCGAGGCGGCTAGGAAAGAAAATATCCGAAGATATAAAAATGATCCGGATAGAAGGGAGTCCTAAGCTGCCAAGGTGAGAGCCCAACCGGATATGGACATACTGTATTTGTCTGCCCTCATCGCTAACACCCCACACCG
>JAAXNX010002694.1:0-12614 GCA_036491905.1 Folsomia manolachei
AAACGTAATTAATATGTAAAGTATATTTGTGATCCAGGTTTACCATAATTTGCCCAACATACATATATCCTGTACATTTATATAAGGAGCACGTTTATTACCGCATGACAAGAAATTCCACCTAAAAATACCTGAATTCTCCCAAGAATTATAAAATTAAAGAAGCACATTCTTTCACAACTAAAATTTGAACTAGTAATCAAAATCATACTCAAACGGCGAATTTTTTTCATGATGAATTTTTCTTGAAGTAACAATCGTAGATTCTACTCTGGTCAAAGTTTTTGTTTTTGGGCTACCCGACTTCCCTTCAGGAGATTTACTTTTATCTTTACTACTACCAGTCGAAATAGAACTGGAACTTGATTTTGGAGATGCCACAGTTTTTGATGAGATATCCGATGCAGCCTGTGACGACCCAGAGGATTGGGGATTATCTGAAGATTCTGATTCCTCATGGCTTTTACTGGAAGCTGATGGAAGGGGCAAAATACTTGCTGGTGGATCGGAAGAATATTCCATTACTTCGTGATAAGCGACACGCTGATTTTTGGGATCATTTGATGAATACATGCATTCCTCTTTATTCATTCCTCTAGCATCCCGACAAACGAAGCAGCTCATGTCTCCCTTCTGAACTTTTTGGCAACCGTCCCTATTTCGTTCTCTTCCTGAAAAGTTTTCTACAAGTTTATTTAATTGTTGTGGAGCACTCTCAAATTCACCACCCCCATGACCACCGCCTTCATCTGCGCCGCCATGAAATCCACCTTGGGGACCATCATTGTTGTAAAAATTTGGAGGAGGAGCAAAATTATAGCTGGGTTGAGTATGTTCTTTGTCAGGGACACCTCTTCCACCGCCTGGTCCTCCTCTTGGACCACCATGATGAGGTGGACCGCCGTGATGGGGAGGTGAATGCTCGTATTGATTAAAACTGTGGTCAAGTTCTGAGCCATTGGGTCGTGGTCTTGGTCGGTAGCTTGGCACGGGAGGACCAACTAAATTAAAGCAATAAACATAACATAGTTAAAAGGCGTCATACTTGGATCTGATTACATGAACATTGTCCACATACCACTTGGGTGAAATGAAGAGGACGAGGGTCGACTGGATGACGATTCTGAGGATGACGGGGGACCAAATCCTTCTGGGAAGTGACGTTTAACATAGTCATCATATCCAATGTCGAATTGTCTATTTTGAGCCGGATTGTTACTCGAACTCCCCCGATTACCACCAACTTGAATATCTGGATCATATTCTTTGGGTATGGTAAAGTCAAAGTTAAATCCAGAACCACCACCACCGGAACTTGGAGAAGACGTTTCTTTGCCAAAATCACTTGGTGGTCCAAAATTAAAATCTGCTCCCCCATCACCTGATCCTTCTGGACCAAAACCGTAATCTCGGTCGTCATTATTGTTTCTACCACCATTTCCTGGACCAAATCCGTAATTGTCGCCATCATTTCCTCTTTGGGATCCACCACCACCACTGCCTTGTCGCCCAACGCCTTCACCAGATGGTGGCTGGTATTGGGGACCATCAAATTCTTCCACTCTTCCGCCATTATTTCCAATGTAGCCACGCGGAAGTCCAAAATCACCACCTTGCGGGGGCCCTTCGTTTTGATCTTGGTAATTAAATTCATCTCGATTGTTATTTCTACCTCCACCCCGTGGACCGTTGTTGTTGCCAAAATTTGAGGCGTATCTGTCAGGTCCGCTTTGACGCTTCTCAATAACTTTGTTAGGCTCAGTGTCTGAGATCTGAGGAACTTTCTTCGCTTCAGTGTTGTCAATGGATTTGGGCAACACTGCTGAAGACGGGAGAGACACGGTCGCCAATGTTGTGGGGGCGGCTTCGACTAGTTTTTGCTGTCGATTTAGTGATGGATTTCGTCGGTGGCGATCGGATTTTCTGAATGGCATAAAATACATCAGGATCCATTTGCAAATACATATGCTATGAAACAGTTTTTTCTGCAGATAAGGGTTATATGTGACTGTGAATGTGTGATAAGTTCATGGTTATGGGTGGCTGGAATATGTACCTAATGTGTTTTTGAAGAATACATGGTGTTTGTGTTCCATCCAGGAGTCCTCCGGTATTTGATCATTTTTCACTTGTACTTAGTTTGAATTTCAACAATTCGCGTATATGCGTCAGTCCGTTTAATAAGTCCATTTTAGTCATAATTTTATTTTGTAAACTTGTACTTTATTGAATGTTTAGTTTCAGAGTGATTACGAATCATGAGTGTGATATTGTGTTTTGTGCATGTTACCAGAAAAGTTATTGTGTAACTTTGTACAAGAAATGAAATAAGGTTAGTGTTAGAGCAAGATCATTTTCTGTGTTAGTAAATATAGTGGTAGACATAATCTATAAACTTGAGTCGAGTTGAGCAACCAACATCAATCAATTATTATTTTTTAATTTTTACCCAGAAGGACGTCGACCATTATCGGAGAAGGAGCTTGAGCTCGAGTGGAAATATTCATTTTTGTTGGGATTCTTGTTTGAATCATAACTGCATCGTTCAGCGTATCGCCCTTCTTCATCCTGACAAACGTAGCATGTCATGGGTCGTTTATTACCGCGAGCCTGTCTCCCCTGACGAGGTTTCGACTGCCGTTTGTACCGTCCCCGATAAGTTGACGGATCATAATCTGCCTCGGGTTCGGTGAAAGAGGAATAATCTTCGTTTTGGTAGTCAACCGTTTTTTCAACCTGCCACAAATTCACAAAGTCAAACCAAGTTATAATAATTTTCCCCCAAAAACCAGGTTAAGTAATTCATTCACTCACCTTTTTGCATTTTGGGTTATTTTTGGACTCTGCAGTTTTTGGGCTGGAGCTTATTCGGCCTGCAGCTTGAGGTCGGTTAGAAGACTCCTCGGTATTGGGATTAGCAGAATATCTTGGGGTTGGATTATTGTACCGTTGGGATGGAGGGGGATCTCCACCTCCACGATTGGAATTGTTTGGGGGCGAGTCCTCGTAATCGTCGTCTCGACCTCCTCCTCTTCGTCCATTTCGATTGCGGTTGCTGTAATCGTCCTCGTCTGAATCGGTATTGCGGTAACTGGATCGAAATCTGTTGGGTTGATCATCGTCATCCTTTCTTCCGCTGTAAGTGAAAGATGGGTATGCTCTTGTCTGGGAACCTCTGGAAGGCTCGGTGTGACTGGCGTCGTCCTGTGGTAGTCATTCGAAATTAGTGGAAGTTACAAAAAATTCTAGTGAGTACATGTAAGTGCCTTTGAATTTTTAAAGCCCCATGCTCATGCCATGTCACATATAAACAGAGAATATTTGAAGTACTTTACAAAAGGTTTACCTGACTTTCTAAAAAATCCTGTGGCCTAAAACCATTACTAGCCGTTTGTGAAGAGTCAAACAAGCTTCGGAAGTTCACATTGGGATCAACAAAGCCAGTGGATTCCCCACTTTCGGTATTCTTGGTGCTCTACATATGTACAAGACAAAAATGTGCAAATGTGCTTATTGTTGGGATTAAGTTTAAGTTAGTGAATGATTGCAAGTTCAGTTCATGCAATTACTTATCATGCAATTTCATGTTAGAAGAATTCATAGTACTCGACAGCATGCCCATGTAAAATGCATTTAAAATGGCATACCCTCTCCGAAGAAGCCGCAGCAAGTCCTCCGCCACCAAAGTCTGCGAAGGGATCTTTATTATCCGAACCAAAGAAGCCGGAAAAGGAATTTTTGGATTCGGAGGCAAACAATGGATTACTTGAACTAGCTCCAAGTTCAAGTCCTTTAGAACTAGAGTCCACATCTTGAAGGATTTGTTTGAAATCTATAGGTTCAACAAATCCAGTATTTTGTGGCTCTTCTTCAGCGCCATGGGTAGTTTGGGCAGTACCCAAGGATGACGTGGAAGGGTATGGCTCATCCTCTTCAATGGATGGAGGTTGATCTCGAGAGCGTTGTGCGGTGTAAACTGGTTTTTTGGACGTGGATTGGTAATAGCCTGCCCTTGGAGGCTCTGGAGATGAGTACTGCGGCGGTGTTGGCGATGGTTGCGGTTGAGGTGATGGCGAGGCTGACGTCGCGAGTATCAAGGACAATAACAATACCTGAATAAATCATAATGGTAAAGAGTAAAAAATTGTGCATTTAACATTTGTACCCTGAATCTTTAACTCCATTTTTTATGTAGTGCTAAGTACAATATCATTTCATGATCACTTTGTTTTCCTATTTGACATGGGAAAGCTGCAAATTGCAATACTACAAACTTGTAACTGTGCCTTATGAGTAAACTACTTTAAACCACACTAGCCCCATTAGTATTACAGCATTTACAACAGTACAAATATTAGGTGAAAAAACAAAAATCTATTTAGCAAATCTCATCAGTCAGCCACAAAACTAAATGGTCCCAACGTCCTCAACCCGACTCAAGTTAATCAAAAACAAGCAATTTTATGAAATAAAAGTAAATTGGTAAAGCAAATTCTCATTCACTCAGCCATTGCAAAACCAACTAAACCAACCAGCACTTAAAATTATAACATAGAAGCGCAAGTAAAGTAACAACGGAATATTTTCATTTTTATTTGAGCACAGCACGCACGAACCCAAACCATTTTATTATTCGCTGTAGGGTGGAGAGATTCAGAAGCGAATGGGTTCCCATCAGATCAGTGGAGGAATTAAGTAGCAAATTTCTTTTACAAGGTACACCCTAGTAGAATGGAATATTGTTACAAAAATAAATCGAGAGTTGAAATCAAACTGTGACCAATCGATGATTACGTGGTGTGGTTACAATCTAGTCACCACTGTCTGTTGCACCGACAATTTATAAATTTAGCATTGCACTGATTGACTGCATTTTGATTTTACTCTCTGTTTCAATTTCATTTTATTTTAGTTAAACCTTTTTTCTGAATCAATCATGCGAGGAATCCGCAGAATAAAGTGGCAACACAACTTTGATTTAAGCATAAATCCATGCATCTGACACTATAAATGTTTAACCCTTGATGAGAAATTTAAATTTCCAACTACTCTCTTACTGATTGACTGGGTGATTGACTGATACAAAACACAGGCACTGTGTCAACAGGTGATACAGTTTAAAATAAAATGCATGGTTCATTAATTAGTTGGTTGGTAGCTGGTGGAAATGATGAGCGGATTTTCGACTTAGGTAAAACAGTAAAAAGTGAAATATACAAAAAAGATCTGTTCTCACCAAAAACCACATCACGTGCGTGTAGAATGAAAATGGAATTAAAAGACCAATACACAAATTTGGAGTCCAAATTTTGGACATGTCGCAATCCGTCATGCCAGTAAAACTTGGAACAAGGATATGTATTACAGCATATGTATTACAGCATGTATTACTAATGTGACCATATGGGGTCAATCTTCCTTTTTATGAAATATAAAATTACTCTGTTGAGATAATCCGATTTAGTTTCGCATTGATCAGAGACAGAGGTGGCAAAAGGCGGAGGACGCAATATAAATGCGTAAAAAAAGTCGTGTAAACTTTACCTAACTGGGCCTTTGTGCATTAATTTGAATTATTGCAAATTTTAAAGATAGACCTTTGCCATTTGCCACCGTGCATTATGCAATTGATGGATTCGTGAACATTTTAAGTGCCAATTTGTATGTCAAAGTCTCAAATAAAGCAATCAAGTGTTACAATTTCAGGGTTTACACCTGAACAATGACAATGTCCTTCTGCTAAGGATATACATATGCACAAGGAACGGGACAAAGTATTAAATTTTAAACTTCAATCAACAGGAAATATGGCAATTCTTTTGTAGTTTGCCAATTTGCGGTTGGATTCCGCAATTCCTTTAAATCTCCTGTACTAGTAACTTTAACCTAAGCGTGCCAGGATAACCACAGCTATTTATCAATGCAATTCAAAATTTCAAGTAGCTTCTGGGGATTTTCATGGTTGTTCGTTATGTATTTCCGTCGTCTGATAATAAGATTGTTGCTACCGAGCCACTAGTTTTGTGGTCCTCGGAAAATTAATTTTAATTTTAAGGTAATTTATCTAGAAATTCGAAAATGGGATGAATCACATTACTCTCACAAAGGTTACGATAATTTTGCTCCGAAGTTGTTCATTATCCGCGTTATTTGTAATTTCCGTCAAACAGATCTATGAAATTCCGCATCATCCGCAGTACTGCACAAATTGTCTGGAAGGCTGAAGGACATTATCTCGCTTGAATTAAAAAACCTTGTCAGTTACTAAATTAGTAAATAAAGACTAAAGATTAAAGTAGTATTAAGTTGTATTATCAGATATAAACCCCATTGGCATTTAAAAATACTGGCAGCGACACATAAACAATTGGAAATTGGAATAACGGAAGCTTAAATTGTAACAATTTGAGGTTTAGTCTACTAAAGTTGTGAATTTGTCTTATTTCAACTATTTGTGAACAATAATTTCACACAGATAAAGGCTTTACACAAACTTAATGTCGAAAATGGTATGACTTAGGTACTTGTAACCAAATATTTTACGCATTTATACCTGTCGTCTGTAACACGGCTTGAATCTATTAAAATTGATTGCGGAATTAGATACACAGCGTGTATCACACTGAGGTGCATTTTGTGGTTTTGTCGATGTAGAAATTACAACGACTATTTACAACAAAAATAGCACTTTTTATTGTTACCCAAAATTCCCAAATTGCAAATATTTTGTCAGTATGACTTCAAATTCAGGATACACTTTTCCGATTTCTGAACAATTTTTGCACATTTAAATATAGTAATGAATGACAATCGAAATCGAGCACACTTGAAATTTGAGACTCACCTGAAAATGCATTGTTCTGGATGGAACTGTTCGGAAGTTAATACGACGGGTTGCTCTGATCTTTCGAGTAATTATTGACCTCCACTCATATTATACTCAAATTCACTGCAGTTCCTAGCGTCACCAAATAATGCCCTAACAAACCAAACCACACAACGTTCAAAATTGATAACAATCAACGCCGCGACTCGACAGAGAAATGAGAAGACAAAAGTGTGGAGAATGGTCTTTATATTTGGGCCGTCCTGATCACGTCTTTGAACCGCATTTTGAGTTGAAGTTGTTGGGGGATGATCATTTCATGATGATCCAACTTTGTGATGGCATTATCGCTTCACATAATAAAAATGATGCTTGGTTAAGTTTTATGTTAATGGTGGGGGACCATCGGAGCCATAGGTAGAGTGCCAGACTCTCTCTGACCATTTTATGAACTGCTCAAATTTGTATTTTGCAATCACGCTTTCTTCCCAATTTCCACGGGCTCACCCCCTGCATCCCATTACATCAAGTTTGATGTCATTTTAACTATTTTAGCATAATTTGTCAAAGAAGGGTGACTTTGGTTAAATTATAAATTTAGAGTTTGGAAAATGTGACTATGATGGGGCGAGCGTGCAGTTTAAGTGTAAATTTAAGATCGCTTTTTCTCACAATTTTTCTTGACAGTGAACTTTCTTGTTTACTCAATCTATCTCCTTCTTAATTCTGAAATTGTATACGGAAATTATTGCTTGTTTGTATATTAGTTTGAAATTAATCATTATTTAATAATGCAGACATAATAATATTATTACATAAATGTATTTATAAGTATTATACCTTTCGGTTCGTCAAAGTCCTCTAAAAACAATTTGTTCCCCTCTGTAATTTTATCTATGTGAGGAAATTAATTTATCTAATTTAGTTTACGACAAGGGATAATGTCCATTGTGATTCGGCATCGGTATAATTATGCAAACTCCTCACAAGTTCTCTACAGCTTCCTATGAAATTTTTAGGGAGGGGGAAAAAGTGATATTTTTACAATTACATACAGACCTAATTGTACTAACGCTGCGTCGCGTCGGATCGTGCGTTTTAAATCTGAATGCTTTCTTATTTGTAAAAGACCATATTTTAATTATTGCCTAGTCCGCGTCACGTCTGGATGCTAACGCAGGACGGGGATCAAAAAGTGCAGCACTAATAATTTCTTGCATAAAGCATAAAAATGTAGAATTGGATTCTGAAGTATGATGATGTATTGACAATTACAAATTACAATGGATTCGACCCACCCACTCCTCTCTTTATTTTTTGCGTTTAAAACAAGTAGAGCTTTAAGTCATAAAAAATTATTTTCACGCCTTTAAATCTACCCAAAAAGAACAGAACACCATTCAATTCCTGTTTCCTTCTTCATTTTATTTCTACAAAAAATACTATTTTTGTTTGAGAATAATCTAAAAGCAAAGCCAAAAGCATAAAAACGTAATCTGTCACAAGTTAGTTTTATTCAATCAAATGCGTAATATTTTATTTGGATGTGAAATGCTTTAAGGAAGTTTTTTTCAACAATAAATGTCTTTGTGTTAAATTGCTCGTTTTTTATGACTTCCTTACACCAAATGGAGGCTCACAGTAACCTTCTAACAAACGAGATGAAATTATAGGAATTGGATTTTGACAATGGTTTTGAGATTGGTTTGTGACACTGCCGACCTATGTAACTGTAATGATTGCTACACAATCATTGGTTTGTATCCATTACTTAACAGGAGCTTGATCTTGGGTTAAAATGATTGACCATTGAAGCAGAGAAAAATATTTATAGGCAAGACCACGACCGACCGGATGTATAGTGCTAAAAAGATTAATCTACAACGCACAGCAGACAACTGGGAAATAAGAATGGCTTGGGAATTTATTTTTTATGCAAAATATTTCACGCTTTATGAACTACTGTGGTCAGATTTTAACCATAATACATGCGCGGATAATTGGAGTTAAAATTGGAATGATTTTGACAGATGTTTTTGGCAAAAGAGTAAATTATTTCTGGCCACGAATTTCCCGGATGCGGACAGCTAAAACACAAATTAAATAGTTGTCCCTTATGATCCTTAGTTTAAACGTGGACGTACGATTTTACACAGATAAAACACACGGCATTTATTGCTTTGTGTGAAACGCGTTATTAATATCAATCATCTCAAACAAACTTATATTTAAAAATAACATTATATATACCGATGTAAAAATATATATTCTTAATCTTAGCTGCAACTCTTATACATATTAATTGTATTATATGATTGCCCGATCAATTGATTAACCGGTACCTTGAATGTCATCGTTCGATATAAAAGTTATTATTGTCAATCCAAAAACTTTCAAATGGATAAAGTCTTATAAAATCAGTCTTGTAATTCCAATAATTTTAAGCTCCAAACCGCTGAACATTTTAATTTATCTTACATATCTCAAAATTATAATTATACTGCATAAACAAACTTAGAAATAGTACCCGTAATTATAATCATAAGCTGGGTTTGGATTGTAAGCTTCATAATTATTGTATGAATTGTAATAGATTTGGTGTGGACTTGGACTAAGTTGATCATAATAATTGTTAGCGTACCTTTGTTGAGGTTGTGGTGGATAAGGGCAGGTGTAAGGATTGTTGAGTGAAGATGGACGCACGGGATAATTTGCAGATGGATAAAAATTTGAATCACCTCCTCCGATAATGCGCTGAGGATGAGATGAGTTACGAAAATAATTACTATTTGTAGTAGACCGGCTACCACTTGCATTTTGATAAGTATTACGAGAGTTATAAGGCCGGGATCCTGGCATAGTCGTAGGACGGACTCTGCCACTTACGGTTTCCTATAACAAGGCAGTATAGAATCTCATTAATTTATCACACAAGTAATATGAAGAGTCTAAAAACTATTTATGAGTTCAATAATGGAACATCCATTGTAACATGCTTACATGAAATAAATGCTTTAAACTGGAAGCGTCCATCCCAGATCTACCCTTCAATTTTGATCTGCAAGAAAATATATAAAATGTGAACTCTGATATGTACAAATTGGAGTAGGTTCGAGTATATGTACATTTTGAGTTCGGCATCTGCTTTTAGAAGATCTAACATCCGCTTCAGCCAATAACTTGCCCATTCTGGGTGATAGTTATGACTATCGGGGTTCTTTCCGTCTTTAATTAACTGCAAGCGCCGTTTTTCCCAAAATAACAGCCATTCTTTTCCACGAGCGGGATGACTGGAAGGATCAGCTATCGATCTTGACCGCAATGCTTTATACTCGTCGATTAACACTTGTTCTTCCTGCTTCATTTTTTTCCACTTCTTATCCAAGGCATTTGTCCACTTGTTTGCAAATCGTAACTTTAACTTGGCATCGTTTTGGACATGATCTTCCGCAATATCCCAATCGCCAATGTTAATACTTCGTAAAAATGCAGCTTTTTCGTCTGGAGAAATTTTCCCTTTATTTGAACTACTTGGGATGGGGACGGTAACTAAAAGTATTAAATTAAAGGAAATCAATACAATATTTACACACTCACAAATGATGTCTTATTTTTTTGTACCTTGCTCATTAGGATTATAAACTTTAACCTTGGCCTTAATAATGGTGGGATCCAGTTGAGCAACAATAGTATTAAAATTCTCTTGATATTGCAAATTCCCAATGTCCAGAGCTAAACAAGCAAATCAATTCAAAGTTAATTAATCTATTCAATCAAACAATGACAATTTTATTAATTAATTACTTACACAATTTCCTGAAACACTTTTTATGACTAGCTGAGTTAAGATGGTCCTTTAGCTGTTGTTTCCCAATAACACGTTCCTTGCACGCTATACACGTTCCCTGAAAAAGAGTTGACCATTCCTTACTACTCTACGCACCATTGTTAAATTTAATAAAGCAAGTCCCTGTAACATATTTAAACTACGGAACACCTCAAATGGCCTTGAAACTTACTGAGACGTCCTTGAAATTTGTTTCGGGTGCACATTCAAAAATATTGATAAAGTCCCCTGCACTCATTTCTGAGTCTACCTCAACCACAGCGGAGGGTCTTCGAATTTTTGCTTTTAGTACTCGTTCTCCCTGTAAATATTGAACAATTCAATGTTTAAACATCTAAAATAACACTCAGTTTAACAAATACTTACCACAATCTCTTCTAAAACAATTTTAGCGGATTTACTCCTTTTATTTTTACTGCGTCCCCTAACCCTTCCATCCGACAAAATATCGTCCTCCGCGTCACTAACCACTCGAATATCGTCCAGTTCGTCGTAGTCTGCAGGTGGAATCTTATCACCTGGAACGGATTCTTCTTCATCATGAAGTTCTGGATGTATCACGGATTTGGGGAGGGGGTCCACTCCATTTTTTAAAATCCACCAAACCACTTTTCTCACGGTAAAGTCTGCTGCGTCCTCCACAAAATTTTCAGGCCATTCCGGTATCTCGATTTCTACGTCCCTAGCAAGGAGTTCGGAACCCAGGTCACGAAGACATTTGGATGACATTGTCACAAATATTTAATTAATTTGAGAAGACATTCAGATCTTGGAATTGAGTGTCTTTTGTTTGTTTTCTCTTTTGGAGTGGTTTGAGTTTTTGGCGGATATTTTATTACTTTGGGCTCGAACTGGTTTGTCTCAGGCCTTGGAGGTGGATGCGAGCTTTTTTCAATTTTTTGTGAACTTTATGTCTACCATGAAAATGGGATGGTCAAAGGTCAAGCTAAATGATAGCACCATGTAAATTCAATATCATTGACAAATGGGGGTGTTATTCGACGATAAGTAGTGAATATTGGGGAGAATATCTTGTCAAGGGCCATACCACGTTGAACTCACCAGTTCTCGTCTGATCACTGAAGTTAAGCAACGTCGGGCCCGGTTAGTACTTGGATGGGTGACCGCTTGGGAATCCCGGGTGCCCTTGAGCGTTATCTTTTTGGCGTTTTTTTTGCAGTTTACACCTTAAAATGGGCCATGAAACACATGCTGGAGTACTTTATTAACAAGGCGAAGTAGACATTATTACAAGTTGACAATTATCTTTTTACTACTTTGATTCATCCACTAATACTGATAAGTAATATACCCATCATTTCATTTTGTCTGATGCAAAACTTTATAATTAAAATAATAGTAATTCTAATAATTTAATTTGGCAAAAACTTCATTAAGATCTATAATGCCTTCTAAAAATTAGTTCGTTGGTAACTTCCATTTCTTTCTAACAGACAGTAGAACCCACCAAGAAATACTTGGATGACCTCCATCAACAACTTTTCCGACCCGTGGAAATGGCCAACACAGCAGCAACTGGAGGATTTGTTTCATGTGCAATATTAATCGTTGTAGGAATTCTAGGAATAATATGTGTCTTTATTTCCTCCCGGAGGCGTCATTTGTCAAAATCCGTGGCGTCAGATAATTCTGACTCGTTTCAAATTCAAACCGACACCAGTACAAACTCCAGCCGTGCCTCGTCCCAAAGCCGGAGTGGTTCAATAGCGTCAGTTAGGACGCTAAAGAGTCACATCAGCTCTGTCAGTGAGGCATCAAAAAATTTAGGAAGTATCATTAGTGTCGTAAGCAGGGGGACGATGACATCCAAACACGACTCTAAAGGCACCAACACAGAAAATGGCGACGAGGTTAGGGCGACGTCAAGGAGGTCTCGATCTCCAAAAGATTTCTCTTCGTCAACAACTCAACAAGGAATTT
>JAAXNX010002695.1:0-12613 GCA_036491905.1 Folsomia manolachei
TTTGCCCGGATCCGACACAATCGTGTGTCCAGTCAGTCTATGAAGTACTCGGCACTGAAAACTGGTCAAGCCATCTTGAGAAGACAGCTGCCAAATGAGTAACCTCCCATCTGACAGGATATGGTATTTTGTGTCAGAGTCAAGTGGGAGGATGTTATAGGACTTGTCCGACTTGTGGTCGACCCAGGAGGTCACAAGAGTCTACAAATTCCATAGGACACAACATAAGTATGTCACCCATCCTTTAAAACAGGTATAAAAATGTTGTCTCACATAATCTCTCATGTATTTCGGATTTATCACGCAGTCCAGTATCGTGGGAAAGTTGAGGAAAGCTCGCTGACTTTCTACACGGGCATCAAATGATTCCTTTACCACTGCAAAGATAAAAAAGACATCACATTAAAACACTCCGAGATTGACCAGAGTTGACATGATATTTAAACTGGAGAAGAAACATAAAATTATTATTATTATCCTGGCCACAAATTTCTACTCAAAATCCTTCAAGTTTGAAACAAATTAGCAAAGTCTGAGGAGATTCTCGTACCAAATCCTGCCCTCCCATTAACTCTTAACTACCTTTCTCTCTCCAACATTAAATCCTTGTTTTCAACATAATTCATATCTCTCTCCTACCCTGGTGCCCAGTGTGTCACATTCATATTTTATTACGGTCGAGAAACTTTAACCCACTAATTCAGACTTGGACCAGTATTAACTTCACAGTAGTAAAAGGAACTCATCAAATGTTTGAGGAAGGGGTTAACCTCTCTAATTTATTGCTACCCTTTCTCCGTCATGCCCACAAACAAATCCTTCCACTCATCCAATCATAAACTTCGTTTAGGGAAAGTATTAAGTAAGTTGGAGTGAGGATGAGGAAGCAGGACCATATATTTTTTCGCCAGATTGACTCCTTCATCATCATCATCATTTGCTAGGGTTGAGCATTAAAGCGACCGCAAATGCAAAATGAGAGAAATCTGTCATCGTAACATAATCAACGTGAATTTCACACGAGACTGGGTTAACGAGTGCCTCAGAGAGAAAGTAAGGGCCAGAAGAGAAAGCAGGCTTAGACTGAGTTTTCCAGGGGAAATCTCTGCTTTGCCACGCTTCCCTGGATCACTTTCAGTCCAGTCGCCTGCTTCTGGAAACCTGATTAACTAACTTGTTCAGAAGAATTAGTTTCTCTGTCGTAATAAACTATCCTCACAACTACGAGTAGAGGTAGAGAGATGGAGAGGCATTAATAGTAAAATAGAGTCCAACCGGGCGAGAGGTCCTATATTTTCTTAAGTACTTTGCTTTCCACGGGATCTCTACAAAGTAGAACTGCCACTGGCCAACATAACGTAAGCAACCTGAGGCAAAAGTAGTTTCACTCCAAAATGCCGATGGGATGCAACTAATTTACTCTGGTCTGAAATGTTTATAAACTTTGTGTAATTTATCAAAAGCTTGGGAAGGGGTACATCAGGCCGGATTTAATAAGCTGATTGAAATTTTGAATTCTTTTCGGCAAGTGGGTTAGATGGAGTGGGAATATTTACATAATTTTATGTGGATTGGGCTACGTTTTAATAATTGAGGCAGAAACACACTTAAAAATGAATGTGTGGAATGTTGTTAATAAGTTTTGACGTTAAAATTTCACCTTAAAGTTTTTTATTCCAGTCATAACCCGGAAAAGATTTATGCTCGAGTCAGAATTATGGAAACTTTCACTCAGAATAGGTGTTGAATTAATATGTGGGATAGTTGATTTTGATGGGCTGTGCAGATGATGGTGGATAAAAGTGAGAAATTTATGATCAACTCTTTTGTAGTTTCCGTTTTTTGTCGCTTATGTAATAGTCAAATCTGTCTGTCAGTCCTTCTGGGAAGATGTTGAATTAATATGTGGGATAGTTGATTTTGATGGGCTGTGCAGATGATGGTGGATAAAAGTGAGAAATTTATGATTAACTCTTTTGCAGTTTAGGTTTTTTGTCGCTTATGTAAAAATCAAATCTGTCTGTCAGTCCTTCTGGGACACAATTAGCGCGTATTCATTAAAATTGTGGTATTGCAAAATACATTTTGCACATGAAATGTTGCGAGTGAAAATATAAACGATGATTTCGCTCGAATTGAAGCAGAATTAGGTAGCGTATTCATTAAAATTGTGGTATTGCAAAATACATTTTGCACATGAAATGTTGCGAGTGAAAATATAAACGATGATTTCGCTCGAATTGAAGCAGAATTATGTAACACAGTCCTTGCCCGGCTAAATAACTTTTGCAGTGAAGGCTTTGTATGGTGAAAGATTCATGTGTCTAATTTCTCCAACCGACCAAACCAAACCAACCAATGCTGGTTGGTCTGGTCTGGTCTCTAATTAACATAAGGGGAAAGCCGAGTTCTTTTGAAGTATAAATCAACAGCAGAGTCACTTTCCTCCTGATGCTGGAGAAAGTTGGCCCGCGTCTGGTCGTTCTCACGAGTAGAAAAGTGCATAAAAGAGAATTTACGACGGTATTTACTTTACGACAGGACAGGAAGACGTTGGCAGTGGTGTGGCAGTCGTAAAATGGTATAGACAATGCATACACGGAGTGGAAAGGAACCTATAATTTAGAAGAGGCTCTGATAATGCTGTTACTCACACATGAGGTCTATCCTGGACTTTTCATTAGCTGTAATGATACTCTATATGGATGAGGATGTATCAATTCTTTAGTGGATGGTTGGTTGGAATATAACAACATGGAAGGGTTTATTTCGACCGAGATTACGGTGCAGGTGAAAGTAGACTGTTTCTAATAAGTGTCTTATGCGGGTTTTTAACGGCGCTGAGCTTTTGACTTTAATTTCTTTTGCAGAGTTGGTAAGAAGGTGATGGACATATAATTTGACCAGTTTAGTCTGGAATTAGTTTGTCCAGTTAATTCCGTAGACAAATTGATGTGAAAGTAAAATCCTCACAATTTCACAACATAAAATAAAACAAAACCGAAAATCATACCAAGTTTTTAATCATTGCAAAAGTAAAATTCGCATAAATATGAGTTGAATCACGCTGCTAAAGCACTTATTAAAATACTTTGCACATCGTTAAACTCAGCAAATAAAGCCTCTTGGCTTTCTCCACTGCTCTTTCTAATCCAATTTTCACCTATAGCTCCCAACTGAATCAGTTGAACTGATGACAGTTCGTCGAAAGAAGATTTCTCCAATGCTTAATTTTCTTGATGGCGACAGTAACCGGGGTGAAGACGGGAGATGAATTATTGTCACAGCTCCTCTTCAGGGCTTTCTTTTCCAGCTTTCTCCCAGTAAAGTACTAATCCCCGTTTGTCAAGCTTAAACACTAATGGGATGCCGGAGGGCAGGGTGGTTGGAGTTGCGACACAATATTGGAATCCTTTATCGTAGAATAAAAGGATATACATAATCCCACATTTTATCCATATGCATCGCAAGGGGTACGCCATCAATCATCTTCTTATTTTCAGAAGTACATTTCCAGCAATCAACACAAATGAGGGAATAATGTATATCTACGAGACATCACAATCTACTTGGAATACCAAAGGGAATCCAACTCAATACTTCTCCACTGCACTTAAGATTATCGGAAATGGATAAAAGTAGGGAAGAGGATAATGCAAGAAATGGGAGCTTTCTCCAAAGAAAGGAGAAGATGGAAAAGATGCAGTTCACATTTAGACTGGTGAGAGAAAGAAGGAGAAGGAATTTGTACAATTATCCCGAAAAAATTACACTTTCTCCAACTTCTACTCCTACCCATTAGCGGAAGTGATTGAATGAGGGGGCCAAATTCTCTGAGGAATAAAATCTACGATTAGTCCCTCCGCCTGGAGGACCATTACTTTCAATACATGGCCACAATTTCCAGATAATTCCGACATTTCACTTCTTTTTTAATCTGGTGCAACAATTTCGAAGGTTCTTTTCAAATTCGGGGTTTACTTTGCTCTTCCCTGACCCAGAAAAGATTTCGTGGTGATAGCTTTGTGGTCTAGAATTTAGGTTGGAGTTTCCATTATTTCCCTTATGAATAATGCACCCTAAAATCTCAACATAACAAAATAATTGTCACCCTGAATAAAACATGGGCGTGTTACCGGGCTAGTTTCTCTTTTCTTGAAAAAGTTTTTGTGGAAAATATGACTCGGGAGAGGCAACTATACTCAACCTCGGAACTCCAGATTCTTAGATTTTGTGAAGATAACATCCTCCCATCCATTCTAAACGATCTCTCTTAATGATTAATCAACACTCTTTCACTGATGAGGGTGAGGCTTGGTCGGTTCGCCTCCATATTTAACCAGAAAACCATTTCAGAGAGACTGCGTCAGTTCTAACTTAGAAGTTCTAAGCAATCTTTCTGAGTGAGATATTCACGCGGTATAGACCCTGCTTCAAAGCCGCAGTAGCTGGGTGTTTGGCTCATACTTCAAATTTTGGGAACATAACGACCTTTGTCCAAACCAGCCACTCATTACTTTCCTTCCTACATAACGCCCGCAGAGAAAAGATCCTTTCTAGGATCCTCACTCAATCTGGTCCAAGTATTTGGGCAAAGTTTCACATCCTTTTCTTTACTTTCTCTAGTCTTCCGTCGTCTCCTTTTACACAGAACATCTTTCCTGTCCAGGAAGGAGTAAGTGTGGGTGGGAAGTTGGGCAGAATAGGCAGGAAGGAAGCGACTGATATTCGTCCCAAAAACATAGAACAACTTTCCATTTCTATTCTACATAAGTATTTTATTTTGGCGAAAATGAAGTAACAATAAATCTGGCGTGGAATGTGGGCAAATTAATGTTATTTATGTTTTCACTGCAGTTTTCCTCTACCTGCAAAAAATGATCAATGGACAGAATGGTAATAGAAAAGTACTGAATTTTCACCCATTCACAAATTCTTGATGTTTCTTCCAAAAATTGAAGAAAAGTATGGTGCGTGTGCGAGACTGCGGAAATGTAAATAAGGCCTTAGTGAGGGAAATAATTAAGCAAGGCACGTTTCTAGATTGGCCAGAAGAGATTGAGGCTGGAAGCTATAAATTCAGTTATATACAAAATGGCCGACTGGAAGTCTTTTCCTTAAATTGATTAGTATCGAATTAAGATTCGGAACACAACACATTTTATGTATGCATTGCGTAAAGGAGAGATTGTGCACAAAGTGATGTCTGACTAACCCTAGTCAGATCGTAACTATGCACTGTAAAATAAATAAAGCTTGCCATATTATTTCGTACACAACAGAGCTCTGTCTTCTAATAAGTACATCGCAAACCGAAGGAAATATACGTTCAGACAATCTAAATTAGAATAAGATTTCTGTTGAAATATCAAGATATATCTTCATAGATCTTCAAGCATGGAAAGCAAGTAATGTCGAAATGATGACATAATGCTTCGATTTTGAAATTACGCTTGAGTACATCCACGTTCCCAAGTACTGGGTAACATGCACTTTATGAATTTCCCTACTACTTTTCAGCCCAGAGATTTTGTAAAGAATCATCATCCTCCTTTCTTCAGTATAAGAGTGAAAGTAAGCTCAAAACCTATCCTGTTACAGGGAAAGCTACAGATTCTGTATAACTTGGACCCAGTGCCAGCCAGATTTTGATCTGGGTTTTGTTCCGGGTAACAAAAGGCTAAGAGATTTGATTTGCCTGGGTAGAATGGGATGAGGTTGTATTGGATGAAGGATCCTTTTTACCATGGCACTCCTACAAAATCCAGTTCCAGACTGTAGAATTCACCGGGTGAGAAAAGGATACAAATGGTATGTGTAGAATAAGTATGTGAAATTCGGTGAGAACAATTATTTGCTATCTGCCATCTTGTCCATGTTATGTTCATCCTTTTAAGTAGACTTTTCACTCAGACGTAGAATTCACCGGGTGAGAAAAGGATACAAATGGTATGTGTAGAATAAGTATGTGAAATTCGGTGAGAACAATTATTTGCTATCTGCCATCTTGTCCATGTTATGTTCATCCTTTTATCCACTCTGATCCACATCCAACTAAGGTGAGGGAAAGTATTAGAGCGTGAATGTGATATTCCACCCAGCCCAATTTCAATCAGCCTCGTCAGCAGCACCACCCAATCTGGCCATTCAATTTTATCCCATCTCTTAGAATTCTTCTCTTTCTCCGACTTTCTCTTGGGTAACCTTTCTTTTCTAAAATTTCTTGCTGCAGTGTCGTTTTGCTCAAAAAACGAGACTACATATTCCTTATTTCGGACTGCATCACTACTAGTGAACAGGGAAAAGGGTGTGGTTTATTTGTTTGTTTGACACTTTGCGTGGCACAGGGAATACAGGTCACGTTTATAATACAGGTATCCTTAGCCCAGATTTGTTTAAATGTATTATTTGTAGTGCAAATATGTATAAACGCTTGAAATTCATTGTTGCGACATGATTTATGAACTATTTTCAGGAAATACAAAAGTAACAAGTGCTAAAGTACTTGACTCGGTTCATGTCAAATTGGCATTGCAAAACGAGAAAGCAGAGATGTCAAGATTTTGTCAAGATAACGACAAACACGTGTTACCCCCAATTAGGTGACATTTACCGTTTCTGCCTTATCACAACCATGAAGTGCATATGCGTCAGTCTGTAAAGTAGGTGTAATAGTGCAAAATGAGAGTGGTTTCTGAATGATGAATTGAATAATATTAACTTCACATTGCCACTCTACAAGCAAAGATCTTATCCGGTTAAGAAAGGGCACGGCGAGAGAATAAAGGATAAGCCAGTTTAGTACTGTCAGCTAAAACTGGCTCGCCAGGCTGGTATAATAGGATTGAATAACCTTTTGATTTGACTTCATAGTTTTATTGGATGAGTATTTAGACAAGAAAGAAAGAAAGAAAGATCTGTAGGATAGAGAAATGATATATATCTGTAATATAGAACAAAATTAATATCTCCAAGGCTCAATAATTATTAGGAAATAAAATTGTCCAACTTTTGTGACAGTTGCAGAAAACCTTCGAACATCTTATCTACAGACAAATAGGTCAAAAAATTTGGGTTCGCTATTAATTCACTTGAAAGGTCACACTGATCCATATTACTCGAACATGACTTAAATGCATTTCAGACTGTCTTTCCATCAATAAAAAAAAGTACAAAAATAAATACCCCTGCTCCTGTCACATCCCTCACTAATACACACGCATAACGGAATGACCCTGTTCCCTATTAATTAAAAATACACGTTTCTAGCTTTTCGTGTTTTTCTACGCTTTAGAAGTTGCTCCTAGAATTCTAGTCTGAACTAATTAGCCTAATTTGTACCCAAAATTTCTGTCCATATTCAACTGGCATGACACACTTGTTCCTTGAAACAACGAATGCAAAGGAAGACAAGAGGAAATCCTTCATTATGAAATAGTCTGAAAGACATGTTACTTCTTTCTTATAATGTTTTCTTTGTTCTGTGCTAACCATGTCTCTTTGAATGCTCTGCATCCATTGTTCTAAATTGTATGCCATGCATTAAATGGGACACATTAATTACTTAAAAAAGCACGTACATGCCTTCCTTCCCTTCCTAAACAATTCTTTTATGTACATTCTTAAATATACAAGTCATAATTTTCTGGACAAAAACTAAAACGAAAAATAATTACATTTTAAGACAAACTATGGAACCAGAGGCGTTTCAAACATTCCACAAGGAAGTAAATGATAATGAGGTTTTTTTCCTAGTTTACTCATGCACAACTCCTGCTGTCAGAAATTAATGCAAATTTTATCTTTGAACTTGTCTCGTATAAGAGCGAAAAAAAGTTTAGCTGAAGGATAAAAAAAGTTTTAAAAATTAGTCAGTTTTACCTGAATGAGAACATTCAACTTTTCAACCTGCCAAGTTGTCGGGCTAATTAAGAGATGGTTGTAAAGTGATGGGTAACTTGGAATGGCTGCAGGCTTCATAACTTTCACCTGTCCACTGAAAATTCTTCATAATGAAGTAAAACTCTAATACGAGCAGTGTCCGTAAAATGTTAATAAAGTTTTAATTCATCACGCGTAATTGGACATGGGAAGTACACAAAAGTTTTTAGCTAGTAACAGAACAAGTACTAAATTTGACTGGTTCTTTGTTAATGGACGTAATTCACAAAATATAAATCTGTTGGTAAATGTCTTTCCTTTAAGTTCGTCAAGATAAGGAATTTAAAGCTTTTACATAACTTTTAATTGATAAGTCTCGTTCGCCCGAATGCCAAATTAGCAACCGCAAGTTCTGGGTTCAGTCGTGATACACGCACTTTCTAAACATTCTAATTTTCTATTCATATAGCAATTTGAATCTTGAAAAGTTTTCACAAAGTAGGCTCAGATTAAAGAAAATTCCAAGGAATAAATCGATACGAAAGAATTATGAAGTAAAGTTGAATTATGAAGTAAAGTTGGAAGTTTCATCAAGTTTTGGATTCTAGAGTTAGTTTATGCATTCATGCATACAAAAGATATTAATAAAGTTATTAAAGTTGGTGGAAATCAAATAAAGTTTTCACCAATAGGTAATCTGACTAAATACTTTGCCATTCATTGGCTTCCTTCATTTTAAATTCATAAGGTTAGTGACAGAAACTTGGTTTAAAACCAAAATGAAAATGATTGTCTACATTTTTTCTCTTGATATTTCAGAAAAAGACGAACAACAAATAAATCAATATTCATTTCGTCGTAGAATGTGAGATGCCAAAATAATTTGCAACTTTCTCCGAAATACAAGTGACCTCATTTCCCTTCCCAAAATTCCAAGTCCTCAACAAAATCATAAGTAAAACATTTGAATATGTATGCTTCAATCAAAACCCGATTTATTTTAATGTTCATCCAGCGAGACAAATGCTTTTCAAATAAGTCCGACTCAAAAAAAGTCTTCCATCCCAACCTCAATTCTTCAACTCAATAAATCCATCCATCCAATCGCATCTTTTGAGGAATCATCCAAGCCAATAAACTTTTTTCTTTTTTTGTGATCATCAAATCCCTTCCGACTTTATCAATAGTTTTCAGGCATACATTCACACCCGGGCGCAACCCTTAGTAATATTTCAAAAGTGTATGTTTTTTTGTTACACAATTTGAATGGATTTCCATCGATTTTTACCCAGTATTGATTTAAGATCAAAAGGGTTAAACTGCCTTAGAAAGCGAAATCTTTAAGTTGAAAAATCCACAAAAATCTGTTGATCGCTGAGAGTTTGATTCGATTTTTTGAGACGGATACATGCATATAAGACGGAATAACAGAAATTCGAGGAAATGCAAACTTCACTTTGTCTGTCTGACTAATTTTCTCAACCATTTCTAATACATCTTAGTTTTTATATATAAATTATATAAGTATTTAATTCACCTAGTGGCAAAAAGTTGCGACAATAAAATTTGCGATTATTTAAAGTAATACATGAATGTGTCGGTATCATTTGTACGTACCTGCTCTAAGTTGAACATCTCGGCTTACAATGGTTCCTACAGAGTTGGAAGCAATGCACCTTGAAAAACATGGAAAGGAATTTTTGTTAGTTTATTACATCCCTTGTATGACAAAAAATTCAAATGTTTTCTCCACCCGAGAAAGGCACACACCCACCCACACAGTCTAAACAAGTATGACGAAGAATAACTCAGGCTAACCCAGGAAAGAGGAGCGAAGCAATAAATCATTCCGAAACCGTTACGGGTTAAAACAGAATTTTTGTTGGAAATAGCTTTGAAACGAGTAAAAAAACAAGAGTTATGAAGTGACGTTCAATATTGCTACACGGAACTATTCGGCATGAATTCCAGAACGAGGTTTTGTACAAGAGGAAAGACGAATTGGAATTTATATTAATTTGGAAAGTCGCACTTGTACAAATACAAAAAAATTGGGAATAGACATTTATTACAAAGTGAACCAGACAAAATTGTTCCATATTCTTGCTCTCCAAATTTCGTCTAACACCCCAATTAATCCAACTGATGTCGTATTTAACACGGTACATCATAACTCACTCACCTGTACGTAAATGAATGCACATCGGGTCGGAATGCCTCCGCTGGAAAGGGAGGAAATACTAATGAACCATCCGAAGTGGAAAAATAACGAAGATTCGGAACTTCTGCAAGACTTGTTCCGTCACTCAAGGTCCAACGAATGCTGGGATTTGGTCCTCCTTTTGCAGAACAGTTCAACCGAAGTCCGATCTCATTTATGAACTCGATTCTGGAAGGAGGTTCCTCCACAAAGGATGGTCCTTCGTCGTAGAGGCAGTTAAATCCTGGAATCCAAGAAAAAAGTTGTTTAGATAAATATGTCGCTTAATGGGGAACCAGTTCATCAATCATTACATAGTAACTACAGATAAGCATGCCTTTATGCTTAAATCCAGTCGTCATTACTGTTTTCTTTTGTGTCAGTGTAAGAAAATAGTGAATGCAGTTGGACACCTATTGGGTGAAAGCAACCACTTTCTCTTTTACTTAACCCCACTCAAATAATCCTTCCTCCTTAACCCAACTGATGACAAGGATGAAGGATGAACTTTGTCCGTCCACTCGACAACTGGAGGAGAATAGAAAGATGATAAACCCAGGCTAAAAAAGACTTGGTTCTTATCTCCAGAAAATAATTCGATAGCCGGGTGTGTCTTGGGTGGTTTTTTTCAAAGACTACTTTTTCTGGAGGCATTGCGTCCTCGTAATTTCGTTCAAGTCCCGGTGCGTCAAGGTTTTTTTATATTTTTACTTTACTGCCTGCTGATAGGAATGGAAATACTGGCTCAGTCAGTGGTCCGTCGTCTCATCTTGGTTCATCTTCTCGTCTCATCTTATCTTTTTTTCGTACTTTATTAGATACAATCACTTGGAAGTAATTTTGCATCTTGGAAAAGGTCTCATCTTTACAATAAAGAGGGAAAAAGGAGAAGGGAGAAGAAAATTATGCAAAAAATGGCAAGCATTTTCCTCACACTGGGTGGCTGCATGATTGGATAAAATGAACTGAAAATTGCTCTTTGGTTATGAAAAAGGAGTCTAAAAGAGAAAGTTGGCTGGCTTGTAGGGTCCTTATTTTAGGATAAGTCGGATCTTATTACGGTATAAGCCAATGGAATAGAGAGTAATGCACATAAGACTGTATGACTTGGTAACTAATGGGTTCTTTAAGAAATGGGAAACGCATTGGGTTACTTGCTTCATTTCAAGAATTACGGTTATGAAACAAAACGCAACATGACACTAACTGGAGAAAATTTGAAAAATGTAGATTCTACACTTGCCATTAAGACAGGCCACTAAATACTTACTTTTTTCGACTATGTAGAGATTATTACACAGGAATTCTGACTTCTTTAACGGTATCTAAAGTCTACTTACTTATCCAGACATTCATCTCACTCTAAACTTCGAGGCAAAGGGTTTACCCCATTATTTCATATTATTAGTGTGGTAGTCTTCTGTGCAAAAATATTTGCTCAAGGGACTTCTTACTAAGCCCTCTTTTCTCTTTGGGAATCGAGGCAAAGGGTTTACCCCATTATTTCATATTATTAGTGTGGTAGTCTTCTGTGCAAAAATATTTGCTCAAGGGACTTCTTACTAAGCCCTCTTTTCTCTCTGGGGTGGATTGGATAAGAGCACAAGGAGTAGGAAAAAGGGTTGGTTTGCCAGACTTTCTAGGAAGCAAGTAGTTGATTTAACGGGTGGGGCAGGTACTTGGGATGGGACTCTCTGGAGGCATTATTAGCGAAGTAAAGGTATGTTGCCAAACTTTTACCAAGACAAACAATGTATTCATTTGTCATATTAAAATTGTTCCTAATAAGTATCCAAAATATAAGTAATTGATTTAATCATCCATAGAAAGAATAGAAAGAAAGGGGAGAAACCTCGTTTAAATCTAACTTTCCAACGTTTAAATACTTATATTTTAAGCCTTATTAAAAAATACCTGCGACAATAACATGTACTGAGTAAGGATATGATACGGTTCTTGATCTTACAAAGTATTAATCATATCCAACACAGTATGGCAGCAAAAAAGTTGTAAGAAAAAGATATGCGTAGAAACTCTGTATTTTACCCTTTTCTTTAGACCTCCATTTTTTTGAGGTCTGGTCTTTCACTGCTTTCTTTTTAAGACTCGTTTATTAACTCGTATCTCCATCTCTCTTATGCTCCTCTCCACTCCTTTCTCATCCTTATCAAAATCATCTCTTCTTTACTTCCCTTTTGGTTTGCTGTGCCATTACTTTCTCCAATTTTCTACATCGTCTCCTTCCAAGGGAAGAGTGGAGAGAGTTTGTCTTTTTGGAGTCATCTGCTTTCTCTTGCTTTTTCATACATGGTTTTTCATACATGGTTTGGATCGGAATTCTGGGCACAACATAACAAGAATAACATGACATAACCCAATGTCATCACTGGGCTTCTTCATTTCAGAAATAATTCCACTCCCATCCTCCCTGCCATCCTAGATTCTACTCTACACATGTAATTTCAGGGGTGGGATTTCCAAGTGTGTGGTCCTTGTTCTCAGCACGGTATGAGTATGAAGTGAGATGATATT
>JAAXNX010002696.1:0-12610 GCA_036491905.1 Folsomia manolachei
CTTTCCTTGCAATATTTAACTGACTGGGTTCTCTACTTTAGACAAGATATTATGGCATAATTACTAAAGGTGTGAATGAATGTCTTTGTCGGATATTGCATCCTCTCTTTGAAAATCCTCTTTCCAAATACCCTCAATGTCGGAGTATAATAATTAAATTGTAAATTATTAGGCAATATATAACAACAGGCCAAGCAAGGTCAGTCCATTCAGTTACTTCTTCTTCCCAGCTGAAAAACTTACAATAATCTTCCGTTTTTACCTAAATATTAATTAACATAAAAGCTACTAGCAAAATAAATAAAATAGGCAAAGGGAACAACTTAAAAAGTTTTAGAAATTGTAAAATACATGATAAATTTTATTTTACGGATTGTTGAAATACTAATAAATATCCGCCATGCAGCATTCAGAAATAAATGAATGGTTTTTGTTTCAATATGGGTACAGGCCGCTAAACGTGAAATTATACAATGCAGGAGAGCGGAAGACTGGAAATTTTACAGGTAATGGAAGCATAATTGTTGGAAAGTATAATGTTTTTTTTTTGCATAATTAACAACACCCTTTCTTTTTTTGTTTTCCTCCATGAGTTCCACCCAAGTGAACGGTGTCATTGTTTCGATCATCTGGGCGACGTTGCAGCTTCTTTGATTGCAGAACTTGTTGAGTTATAGCCATGAACATCTGTAACAAGGAAATTTGTGGTAATGTAATGAATTACTTAATAGCCACAGCAAAATAAATAAATACTATTAATACTTCTTCAACGTTGATGTTGTCTTTTGCACTCGTTTCAAACAATTGGATCTCCATCTGATCGGCATATCTTTGTGCATCCGTAGTAAGGACGACTTTCTTTGACGGATCATCATTCTTGTTCCCAACAAGGACTTTGTTGACCATGTCACAATTCTGATCAATTTCATGCAACCAACGCTTCACGTTGGCGAAAGACTCGCCATTTGTTACATCGTAGACAATGATTACTCCATGGGTTCCTCGATAATACCTAAATAAAAAAGACAAGTTGGTTTGCCTGCCCGTAGTAGTACTCATTATATTTTATTGTTTTATTGCATACGTTGAAGTAATTGTGCGAAATCTCTCTTGTCCAGCCGTATCCCTGAAAGAAACAAACCAATCTCTTTTATATTACAAATCATACATAAGCAAAAATTATAACTTTCTGCATTTCCTACCATATTTGCAACTTGACCCTTTCTCCATTTACTACAAGAGTCCTGATCTTGAAATCTACGCCGATTGTTGTAATGTAATTGGTAGTAAAAACATTGTCTGCAAATCGTACAAGAAGTGCGCTTTTCCCAACTCCTAAAAATAACCAAAAAAACAGCAAAAATTGTAAATGAAAATTATTAAAAGTAAAACAATCCTTAATATTTCATCCTTACCACTGTCCCCAATGATGAGGAGTTTGAAAAGGTGATCATACTCCTTGGACTGACCTCCGGTTCTAGTAGCCATTTTTTTATTTGGTATGGTTTAATGTCACTCGGACTATATCACGAAATCAATAACAATGACTATTGAGTCACCACCTGTTTACGGAAAATAAAAATACAATAACAACCAGTGACAAAACAATACATAACCCCATCAATTCTCTTCACTCTTCCTCAAATAATAAACTCACCGCAGGACACACCCACTCCACAAAATGGTGAGGAATGGACAAAGTAAAACTCCACCCACCAAAACTCTCCAGACGAGCTAAACTCCACTTGCCTTTCTCTCAGGTGACTGACTGGGAATGGAGGATGACACAGAATTTTTCAAGTAATTTTGCACAATTGTCACATAGCTGGTTGTATTTTAAAGACAACTTGTACTCATAATTTAAACCGTCCTATGTCACCCTGACCTTTGCCGAGGTCACTCACTCACTAGTTAGGCAGTGTGGGCAACAAACTAAACTAGAACTGATAATTTTTACTCCCTTTCTTTGAGGTGCTAGTTGCCTTTGGTTTTTTCACTTTTTTGGGACTTCCTCTCCCAGTGCTCGATGCTTTTTACGAAGTAAAGAGAATTCTCACCATCCATCCAGCTATCTCATCTGTGGCACTTTAATTTCTATTTCATATAAAAAATACCCACCACCATCGTCACTTGTGGCAGTGCATTGCTCACCAAACCAACTTTTTTAGTTGAGTTGAGGAAATTAAAACATTAGCAAGTATGATTAGGGTGGCTTTTCATAAATCTGGTGGATGGATGGATGGTGACTCATCCTGATAATGAAGCCATTGTTGGAGACGAGACAAAGACTAATAATTCAGAGCATGATGTTTATGAGTATGAAAAATATCGAGACACAAGGAGTGGTTGTTAATAAGGCAATTTATTGTTTTCTGCATTTTGTAAACAGTGGCTGGAAAAAGGATTAAATACGCGGCGAGAATTACTTACTTATTTCTAGGTATGCGGATGGCTAGATTTAGGTATTTTATTTAGGGTTGCAATTGCAAACAAGGAAAAATGTAGCAGACCTTCGGAACCTGGAGTGGAAACATTCGAATTCTTGAGGAAGATTTTTACCGTACTTAGGATAAAACGCTTGTCAGGAGGTTTCAAATGAGGTTTAGAAGGTCTGAGGGCAAAAAGAAGAAATTGAAGGCTTGCAATTAGTAATTGTTAAGTAATATAACTTTTTTTGAAGAAAACATTGTGACGGAGCAAAAATAAGTAGGATGTGGTAACTTGCTCTGCTATAAAGTTTTAAGTAATGATACAAACAGTGAATGTTGGAATACAAAAGTGCAATTAAAAAAGTTGCGTATTACAAAGACCAATACCAAGGAGATACATGATTAGATTAACCTTATTATGTGCTATTACTGAAGAAAAAACACGGGAAATGTGATGATGTAGTAGTGGTTCGTTGATTAGTAGCTCTTAAGCAGATTTCAAAGATGATAGACCAGCTCGCATAATTTCATCAGTTAGCAAGAGATTTGTGGCGACAACGACACTAGAAATAAAGATAAAAAAACATTGTAATGTGGATGAGATTATTTACTTTGAGAAATGACTACCTGGCATCGATCATTTGCTTCTTGGCTGCATAGATATCGTAAATTCCAGCTTGAGTTGGAAGCATCACGTCGCCATTGTCTAGATCCACACCAACAATTGTATCACCTTGAGGTTGCATACATTTAAGAATTACGTCTTGAGCATCATGGCCCGAGTTTGTAACCAAAGTCTTGGGAATAACAAGAATGGCTTGTGCAAACACTTTCACACCCAAAACAGAACGACTGGCAATCTAATGAATGAAAATGAAATATTTGAAAATGGTTATCTGGAACAATCTATCAACGGGTATTTCTGTAAAAGAAATTGAAATCTTACCTGAAGATTGCTAACTCTCTTTGACGCTTCAATTTCAAAAGCACCTGCACCGGGGACAACACAACCATCTTGAATGGTGTTGAAAAGGCATCGAATGCCATCGCGAATTGCATCCTGGAAGTGTATTTTATTAGTTATTTTACCAAGAATAAGAAGCACAACGGACAAATAAAAGAACAGAGCTAACAGAATGTTTTTAATTACTTACTTTCATTTGAACAATTCCATGCTTCATGGGCCCTTTCAGCAAAAGGGTAACACTCTTGGGATTTTTACATTGTTCGACAAAGGTGTACTTGTCCTCTCCCTGAATTGCAGAAAGTAAAACCACCATGACCAAGCTGCTTATTCCTTTAATTCTCTGTTCATTGAGTTGTACATACCAAAACGTGTTCATACACTAATCCAGCATAGCCAAGAACCTCAGGTGTCATTTCATCGAATGAGTTCATAGCCATTCCTCCACAAGCTATTTGGACAAATAAAGGTCATTTATAAAAATACTTTGTTTATGTTCGATACTAATTTGGCAATTAGAATTAAAAACAATTACCCAAGGAAAGTCGTTCCATGTTGCGACGCTTAGCTCGCCGAAGAGCAAGAATTCCACTCTTTGCCAAAGCATCCAAACTAATGGGATCAATTCCCTTTTGATTGATGACAACAAATGATTTATCGCTATCCTTAGGACAAACTTGATTTTTCAAGTCGATAATTTTCTTGACTCGTTGATCAATGAATTCTCGTTCAGAAGCCAACAACTTTTCTCGTTCTTCAGCAGTCTTGTAAAAGAATCCAGAATTCACTTCCCTGTTAATTAGCAAATAAATTTATTTTGTAAATGGTCACAATTCTGACTTGTCTTTAATTCACTACTTTACTTACGTTTTTTCATACTCCAAAGACACATTGCAAGTCAAAATGAAACAATTCTTCAAAGACTTGGGCATATCTGGGTGACGACCACCATGGTCCATAACCAATCCTTGAATCAAGCACGTGTCGTACTCATTTCGATGTTGCATTTCCATCATTTCAATCATATGAAGATCCATAGATTTACCATCCTCTTCAATAATACTTAACACAGCATCCGTACATAACTAATCCAAAGAAATGAAAAAATCACATTTCCATAAGATTCATTACTAATGCATTAAAAATACCTACCTGAGCAAGAAGATCCGCCAATTTATGATGAACCTTAGTTCTCAAAGAAGTTCTCGCAACATTGATGAGAATCTCCCGATCCAATCCTACTGGGATTTTCATGTCTTCCAGTAATTTTAAGGCCTCTTCCTTAGCAATGTTCAAACCATCCGCAATGATTCGTGGATGTACCCCTTCCGCAATAATGGAATCCGCTTGCTTCATAATTTCCCCAATTAAAAGAACAATTGACGTCGTCCCATCCCCAACTACATCGTCATGAGCAGTTGACGCCTTCGCAATCAGGGATGCCGTTGGATGTTGGATTTGCTGCACATAAATAAAACGATTGAACATTATTTAAAGTTCGACAAGCTTCAAGCTTCCTGATTCAACTTACCATCTCATGGAGCAGAACATTGCCATCCTTGGTCAGCTTGATGTCTCCAGAACCCGAGACCAACCTGTAAATTACAACTTATTATCCCTACACCTCAATTAATTAAGTACTAATCCTTACATCTTCATTGTTCCTTTGGGTCCCAAATTGGACTTCATAACTTCCGAGATTCCACGTGCAGCTGAGATATTAATACTCAAGGCTTGAGCTGCCCGAGCAAACTCAGCCTTCGGGTTCAAAATACTAATTGCAGACATGATGAATTGACCACTTTTCAAAAAAATAGGACAACACACAATTAAATTTCTGGGACTTAATGAAATATCCGACAAAAACCGGTGGAAGAGTGAGTAAGTGAGGGAGAATGACTTAATTTTTGCAGCACGCTCTGCCTCTGTTCTAGAAGGATGAGCCCGAATCTGCCGCCTCCACTGGAGCCACCACCACCAACTTACTTACAACTAAGGAGTTGAGTGGGAGGCCTTCACATAGTTTCTGACATTCAACTTATTTGCAAATTTATCCCATTTAACATTTTTTGCAAATTAATTGAAATGTGAGGGATTCGTAGTGAATGGGTTTTCTTAAATTTGTGTAAAATCTGGAAAACTGTCTTATTACTGAGGGACGAAAGTGAGTTTGACCATGTCACTAATGGAGCCTCCCGTGGGTTTTTGATGGGTTTTTCATTGCACGACTCAGCTGCTGAGGAAGCCGGGAATAGTGCGAGTATTCAACTAGAAAAATTAATTTTTGGGAAAATTTGGAACAGTTTGAAGTAAAATAACGATGTAATTGTTGGTCGTTGTTGGTTTTCTTTTTACTTTGGTGTCAATCCCTCCTGCAGAAGGAATCCTTCTGAGGAAGTAAATGAGTCTAGTCTGGATCTATTCAATTGTTTGTTGTGGACAAGGAGGAAATATTAGATCATGTTTAGGATCAATATCAAACAGTTTGGGGTTCAATTTGGACTGGACTTGAAGGTATTGGGGATTAAATTATGATTATTATTGTGAGAAATATTAAATTAATATCCTTCATTGTATCACGTCACGGTAGGTAATGAAACGAGCCATTCATCGAAAAAACAGTTACTATGATTTACTGGGAATCACTCCAAGGGCTACACAGGCCGACATTAAGCAAGCCTTTTATAAATTGTCCATGAAATTCCATCCGGATAAAACTACGGTAATTAAAATTATAGTTATGAATGTTAGCATTATGATTGAAACTAATTTTGGGTTTGGTTGATGGATGATTAGGGAGATGACATCAAGTTTCGGGAAATAAGTGCTGCTTATGAAGTTTTAAGAAATTCAAAACTACGTCGAATGTACGACAAAGGTTATTTACCAGTTGGTGCTTCCTCCTCAACGTATGAGGATATCAAAAAGAGTCCGGAACCTGACCCTTTGCGAGAAGAGTTTATGGTAGTAATTAGAATTTTGAAAATGTTTTTCAATGCTGTAAAATGTCGAAATTGTTTGATTTTCAAGAATCCGAGAGAAAGACCTAGCGGGGCTCCTCCAACAGGCCGAAATGCTGCCTATGACTTTGATGAATGGTGAGTAAAATAAGCTAAATACTTTTTTATTCTAAATTTGAATTTCCAATAGTTTCTCATTAATTTTTAAATGCAGGACTCGGATGCATTATTCTGAGACATTTACTCGTACTCGTACTCGAGTTGACCAATTCCAGTGGGAACAGGTTAGAAAGAGAAAGCAGCAGTATGAATACTACCAAAAAATTAGACTATTCAGGCTTCTGACGTTTGTGATGGTTTTTGCAATAATGTGTAATTCCTCATTTGATTGGGACAAGCCTCCTCCTCCATCACCGAGGAGAGACTGAAAATGCAATTAGTTTAAAGTGTCTAATTCAATTACTGAACCCTAATCAATCACAATTCGTACCTGTTGTATTTTGGTGGAACCATGCATCAATTTCTATAGGCAATCGCGTCCTGCTAGTATACCAATAAATTACGTTCAAAATCAAATGTATTGTGACAATGATTTATTTGCACAAATATTTAAATATCGGTATCCATCCTATCGCGAGATTGGACTAAACTATATTACTCATTCACCGTCGAATAAAAATTACATAACATTAAAAAAGGTAGCATGGTCTACATAGGTAAGTTAATTAATACAAATACATAACATACTTAAACAAGGTTAAAATTTTAGCTACCATTAAAATTTCTAAAAATAGCTAAAAGCTTGTTTCTTTTCCTTTCAAATCCATTCGAAGTGGAAGGGACGGATTCGGTGGGAACCTTTGGAACGTCTTTGGTCTCTTGTTTTGATAATTTTGTTCTCATTTGTTCATCCAACAATTGCTGCATATCCACTTGCCACTGTAAGCATTGTTGAAGAATAGAAATTAGTTTACTTTTCATCCAAGTTTGGCTGACCAAGACAACTTACCTGTTCCAATTGTTGACTTAGTTGTATCTTTTGTTGGATGGCTTCCATGAGTTGACTATCGATTTGCATCATATCAATCCTTGTTCGGGCTACATCAATTTCTGCCTTATTTTTTCGAGCAACTGCTTGATCCCTTAGGTCCCAGGCCTTTTTGACAATTTCGTCCTTGGCCAGATGTGTCTCACTCAGGTCACGTCGAGCATTGTCACGCTCTTCCAACGCTGCTTTGAGCTCTGCGTCTCGGATTGTGATTTGACCTACGAATTAAGGCATAGCAATTAAGACATTCAAACTTTGCATTGCAAAGCTAAAAATAAAAATTGGTTAAGTTTCATCTGGACTCTTACTAGTTAGTTGGTTGGCCTGTTCCTTTAAACGCTTATTTTGGTCTGTCTTTTCTGCAAGGAAGCGTTCCATTTTATTCACGGACTCCTCTGCAGAGTGAAGTCTCATTTCTAATTCTATTTGAGAATTGTTCCCAAAAGCACCCAGTTGAATCTCGACATTTGCCAATTCTCGCAACAGCAATTTCAGCTCTTCTACTGATGAGCTGAGAATTCCAGGCTGAAATTTAAAATAAATTAGAAAGGATGAATTTCAAGCTTTAAGCAGCTTTTGGTTGCATCGTTTTAATGTATGAAAGAAAACGCACTTTAATTGCTGCTGAAGAATCATTTAATGAAGTTTCCATACTGCTGGTTCCGTCATCCACCTTTTTTGACTTGGCACCTTTGAGTTGATTGCACATTGACAGAATTGACAAATATGCCATCCAAATTTCTTCCTTGAGCTGTGAAATAGAATATAATATAAAGAATGATGGAGAATAAGTATACTTAGTCCTTCGTCGTTTGCATGCAAAAACCTAACAATCATACGGTGGTCATAAAATAAAGTGAGACTAAAACGGGCATTAATAATTTTTAAAACGATCAAGACAATTAACTTTTAAAAATATATAATGCATAAAATAACGAAAGGAAATCTAAATATAATCTATAATATTCGAATTACTGACATGGCCTTTGCTCTTCTCTTTGTATGTCATGGGTTTGATTTTTCACGCATCTTTACTTTTATTGCTTCTACAACTTATTGCCACCTATTTTTACGAGCTGTTCTTGTGTAGCGTGGTTTATATCATGTACTATAATATTGGCAAGGATTGCCTAGCGTAACGCGTAAAAATGAAGGTGTACTACTGCAAAATGAAATGCATACCTCCTTAACATGAGCGGATGAGTTTGTTAACGGTTCGTCACATTCGATTTCATCTTCCTCAGCCCCTATCCCAGATGAGGCCTGGGACAATCCTGATAATCCTGATGTCGTACGAAAATCCGGTGATAACTCGAGTTCATTCAACAATGAGCGATTGACTGTAGCCGATCGGTTGAGCAATTCCAATCTGAGAACAATATCACAAAGTTTTAGTCAATTGAATTGGGTATTCCCATTCCATTTCATTGGATGCATAAACTATTGTTCAATCGGACCACTTCAAGTCACGGGCTTAAAGATTACGCAAAATTTTAACAATATAAATGTAAGGATCTTTAGACCTAGTCTAGTGACGGCAATATTTCTGGCAAGTCATCTAATTTTTGGCTGGCGACGTTATTCTTCTTACCTCCAGAATAAAATGGGTTTAATTGAAAAATTGAAATAAAATAGAATGAACGAGCAGAAAAGCAATTCATGTCACAGAGATTACATGACCACAAAATTAAGAGGAAAACAAAAAAGTTTATAATCTCAAAGTGCCTCATCTTTCTTGTGAGACGAGCACTTTTCTCCCACATTTTTACTTTGTAAGCTGAATTAAGTATATTACGCCAACTTTATTGAAGTAGTAAAGTAGAGCAAATTGATGGTAGGCATCCTTCATAGCATGGTTTGGGGATATTAACAAAGAAATTGAGTGAGATATGGTCTACATCAAAGTTTAAATCGTACAGCAAATACGGATTAAATGGGATTCTAGGACGGAACACCACCCACCTTGTACTTAAGGAATGATTTGCAGCCTTCATCTCATCAACTTCGTTTCTAGATTGCACCAACTGCATCTCCTGTTCTCGATTTTGTCGCTCAAGGTGAAGAATTCGATCAGAGGAGTCGTCCAAGTGATGCGACAAACCTTCTTTCTCCGCTAAAATCATGTCAATTTTTTTCTCCAAGTCATATTTTTTTGCAGTGATGATGGTAATCTGAAAAGATTCAGGATTTCCATTACTCGGTTGTCAGAAAAAACTAAATGAGACTGAATGCTTTTTTAAATGGAAAAACGTTGAGTAATTTATTTCTTTTACATATTTAACACTCATTTACCTCATCCCGTAAACTGTCAAGATGGCTGCTATGGTCGGACATTGCCATTTTTCGGATGGAAAACTGATCTCGAAGCCCTTGAAGTTGACATTGTAAACTCTCCTCTTTCCGGGTTACTTCCTTAAGTTGGGTCGTGAGTCTTTGGTTTTGTTCCGTCACTTCGTTAAGAATGAGGGTGTGGTCACGATCGGATTGTTTCATGAGTCGTTGCTGTTCTTCCAGTGATTTCTGTAATTCCGCCACATCCGCTTGCAATTCTCCAACACGAATTTCATAATCTGTTACTGCGGCATCCAGTTTCCGTCGTAATTTGTACTTTTCTTGTTCCAATTCCTGTTGGAAAAAATGAGAAACATTTAACATGAGAAGTATGTGTGGAAATTTTAGAATGCTAAACTTCCGAACCACACGACAATCATGTATGCATGTATCGTGATTCTGTAGATATTTTCAACATTCATGTCATCTTTCATTGAATGAAATTCATTCACGTTTAATAATTTTTGTGACGGGGCAACGAAACGAAATTAAATGAAATCTAAAATTTACCTCCCACTCAGCGTACTTACTGTCTGTATTATGGTACGTCGCAATTATTTGTAGGATAGAACAGAGCCATTTAAATGAAAAGATAAATTGTGTTTTGTAACATTGACAGTTTCCTGACTCGCTGAATGATTGTCTGTCCCTATTTTTAAATATGTAATCTCATCTACATTGTGTCACGATTGAATAAACTTTCGTTTTCTTTCATTCCATTTGACCATGCCCAATTTTACATTCTGTTTTTTTCCTCAATGAGATGACATTCTATTATAGAGATTGACAATAAGGATTTGGTGGAAAATGTTGATTGGTTTGTTAGTATGGTGGTGTGGGGTTTACATTGTCAAAACGAATTGAATCTGGCACACAATCCACCAAATAAATGATTCATTACATTTCTTGAGTTAAGGTGACAAATTCTCTGTTACAGAAACTGAAAAAACTCTTGCTGAAACCGAGTCTTGTCTTTGTAATAGAAATTGGCGATTACTGTTACATTACTACATTGGGCTATTCTTCTAGCTTCTTAGTCGATGACAGTTCCTTAAACTAGGCTAAAACTAAACTACTGATTCGCCACGAAGAGAATGGAGCATCTTATTATCTACATTTTTGTCAATTTTATTTCAAAATCAGTGTGGAGTCAAGTATCACCACGATATTGGAAATGAACATGAATGACCTATATTTAAAATGAGTCTGCCAAAACTCCGCCGATAAGTGTCCCGCTGCTGACTAAATGAATTAGTGTTCGTTTATCACAAGTATGAATAGCTGCCTAATCAGCATTTTAGGAAATAGCAAATTTATGAGTTGTTTTAATTGTAATGCAGCCTGGTAACGGAATTTTTGTACAGGAAGACTACAAATGCAGTTCATTAGCAAATCCTTTGTACACGACAAAAAAGCAAAAGTTAACAAATTCAAATTCGGTTCACCTCATTCCATCATCTTTATTATTGTTATTGCAAATATTGAAATATATTTGTATCGCGGAACTCGAATTTTTGGGATTTTCTACTTGTCAATAGTTAGTTCGTTACACTCATCAATGATGAGCAATCATCATCCCATTCCATGTCGCCTATGCATCATTTGATTTGACATGCAACCACCATTAAATGGACGTCACAGTTACGGTTCTTCTGTGGCAATTTATAGACACTTCCTTCCTAGTTAATGCGTTGGCAATCCAGGATTTACCCTTGTTGCTCAGAATGAGATTTGTATTTGTACTAATCCAAAACTAGTTCACTCAACCCAAAACTTTTTGAGCATATTATTTGAATTAGTTGCACTTATTATATTTGTAAATATTCTCAAATTAAAGATGCAATTATTTGACCACAATGATACGAAGCATGAACCTAATTCAACATGCAGCAGTGGGATGGACGTGAACGGATCAGACAATAAATGACGAAGAGCAAATTGATGTCCTCATTATGAGAGTATTGATAAATCCATTGTGCATGCGTGTGGAATTCGGTCGTGACCATATGGAAGGTTACAATGAAATAAGCCCCATTGATATGCTAATTCAATATTGATTCATGTTAAAGTCAACAATGTATTATTGCATGGTATAACACGCAAATTAGTTTGCCACATCTGCATTTATAGCGCAGGAAAAAATCAATAATTGATTCAATTTAAATGCCGTTATTTGGATAATACACTACGGGCATTTCTGACAACTTCGCGTCTTTATAATACGTGCATGTCTATCCGGACATGAAGGCAATATCCAAGAAATAGCATAATTTTGAAATCCGTTTTCATCAAATTTCTTTTAATTTGCAATTTTTTTTAATTCTTGGTTATCCGCTTACTACTTTTGCTAAGCAAAATCCGCATTTTGTCCAATGCCCAAACAAAGTGCAGCGATTTTTGTAAATCAGTTCTTGCTGAATTTAGTTGGTTTTATGTCACGATTGTGGTTAATCCTAAAAAGGTAAAATGGAAATGAATGCACTTCCAAATTCCAATCTAGTATAAAAGATAATCCAATTGTCACTGTTGACATGAGAAGAAATTTTTCAAAGTGTGACAGGTAAAACCCATTTATTGGTTGGTTTGGTTGAAGGTGCGGTGGTTAAACGAAAAAAGTTTGTCAATTTAATGGATGCACGTCTTCCCCCCCCAAAAAAAAGAGTGATTCCATGCAGTTCTACATCATATCCTATTTCAGTGATGTTCATATATGAGAGCAGAACGTATGATGATGCCATTATGTGACTTTCTGTTTATTGCAATTATAAATTGTTTCAAATTGTAATACTGAGGGTTCTTTATTCTGTAGGTCACAGATGCACTTTCCACACGTCATAACATTTCTTTCATTAAACTATGGTCACTGCAGAATAAAGAG